>MU837207.1:70667-106002 GCA_029603245.1 Rhizopogon salebrosus TDB-379
CGGGTTTCGTAAGGCTATGAATGGCAGGATCAACACAGAATTTCACATCCAAAGCAGGGAGGACGGTGCACATACCAGCTGATGATTGGCGATATTTCCCTCCTGGACATCTATGTCAATTTCATCGGCCGGCACCACGGAAGAAGGGGGCCAAAAGAGCCTATCTTTCTTGTTGTAGTCCCGTTCGCAGTGTTGATTAACGCATCTTTCGCCTACTTTGAACTCGACATCACAATTCCCGAAGATTCGCTTGACATCGTAGCGCGCGTCCCAGCCGATAACCCCATAAGGCCCATAGTCTGCGATTGAACGCCAGAGCGAGGGACAAGAGCGACCACATGGGCCTCTAAGGAAGGATGTGTCAGTTTCCAAAGCAAGGGTGTCACTTTTTGATGTTCCAATTCAACTATCTCCCCCGTGGATCTGCTGTGTGCGCTCTTGTGTAACGACTAGTAGAGCGAGGAAGACGTACCGAGAATTCCGAAAGGCCGTGCATCTTCAACCAGCTGCCGGTCTACCACGGATATGTCGCGTGGTGTCCCTGCATGCAAACGTGCGAGGACACGGCATCATCAACTACGGCGGAAGCCCGGAATGTGTGAAAATGAAAGCCTCCTCGAGCTCGACGTTCCACTGCATGAGTAATGGTGTGGTCAGCGACACGAGTTCTACCGGACGCGGAGTAAGCAACCAAACAAAAATAGACCCTCGCCATTGTGACTCGTTGCTAGATCGAACATCGAAACGCTCGTGACGGCAATGGCTAAAGAAACTGTTGATTCAGGGGCGACACGGGCCGCAAGAAAGGGAACATGCCCCTGAGAACGGCCCACAACTGTCGAACATGGTAATGACGTCCGGGGAAGCGAGAGCCGGGATCGAATATGCAGTCAGTGGTCGTTGATGCGCGGATAATCCGCCCCGAGCGAGGCATGGAATCGGCGAAGAGAGCCGCCTACGTCTGCAATCGTTCACGAGGACGTGGCTTGCGATATACAAAAAGTTCGTTCAGTACGCTTCAGACAGATATCAAGCAAACAAGGGCGGGCGACGAGGAGGTGGCCCGCGACATACAAAGATGTCTGGGCCAATTCAAGCTGCGGATCACTGCACCGGTGCGACGCGAATGCGAGGTGGCAAGCGGCGAAGAATTGGGCATCAAAGAACGACTCAGAAGGCAACCATCACGTGCTGGGAGAATGTGCGATGAATTATGACCTGGTAGAATAACCTTGCAAGCAAGGTAATTTGATGAATAACTTTGTGCGAGCAATATCTCCACGAAAACGCAATAAATCAACATGATTCCTGAATGAAATATCATCTATTTATTATCAATTTATTTCTGTCTAGGGCGCCCTGTTAATCATGTTGATTCATTGCGTTTTCATGAAGATATTGCTCGCACAAAGTTGTTCATCAAATGGCTGATTTTATTCGAAAAATGCAACACACCGCACCGAAGGCCGTCACCCAGCCTATCTCAACACCCACCTTCAAATACATTGTTTGTGAGGCCGGCTCAACCGTGTCTTTCCGATTCAAATCACGCGTTTCTCGACCAATCGTATAGCCCAACCGGCCACCAGGCAGTCTACGCGACTTTTGCCTTTATGCCAGAAGCTAGTCACACAACTTACCGAACTCACACTAGAGAATGATGAGGAGGACTGAGCAGATATGTCGTACTCACGTGGGCAAAGGCGAAAAGCTGCTTGTGAGTCTAATCGGTCTCGAAAGGCCATCAGAGATGCATTAAACATTTGCGGTGACTTGCAACTTGCTTCTGGCCATTCCGCAAGAGCTCATGGAAGCACTGCCAAATTTCCAAGACTTCCGTCTTCCACCAAGCTAACATATGTCTGCTGCATTTCAGTAGCATCTTCGTCACGCTTGCGGGTGATGATACCCACGATATCTCGTGCTTCTCTATCGTTATGAAGCGCTACTGATGTCGTCGCCAGATACGGATGGGTCGAGGCGTCATTAGTTACTCCTGGGATGATCTCGATGATCAAGCAAGGACGACGACGACGAAATTACAGGTGATACACCTGAGGCTTCATTCTCCGTCAATGTCTCGCTAACGAGTTATGAGGGCGACTCCATCATTCACTCTTGCACAGGAGACTTGGGCAGGATGCTGCAGTTGCACTGGAAGACTGGAGTTTGTAATTCAGTGCTAGTGACTGAAGAGACATGTTTGCTACGTAGCATAAGTATCGCAATGACACAAACCCTGTCCCAACTCGTAACTGCTCCCGTGCCTGGAAACTTAGAAGCTCGTATGATCATAATTCCATTACGACCCTCTCCAAGAACCATTCTTTCAATGACTGGTCCCAAAGAACCACCGGAACTTTCACTTGAGACATCGCGATATTCGCCTTCTCGCACTTTGACTTGCGAAACTCCGCAAAGGTTCCCTTTTCCACAAGGCGGATCGTCGGTTTCCTCTCTTTACCAGCCCTAGCACAGATGCGGTAGTATTCATTTGATGCCATCAAATCTTCGAACACGTATTGCGGCGCCAAGTGTGCATTTTCCCCTGTATCAAGACTCACTTGAGTATCGAGTGGAAACAATAAACGGAAGTGCGAACCAATCTTCCCTGAGGTTTCTAGTATATACCCGAAAGTAATCGGCGTCTCTCTTTCATCAAGCACGATGACAAATTCTATGGCTTGACCAATTAAAAGCTTCGCAGCAGAAAGAATCGCGCTGGTTAATTCTGACTCCGCAACGGTACTCCCATATCCGAGTTTGATTCGTCCACTTCCAGAATCCAAAGAGCATATGTCAACTGTCAGTGCCAAAGTAGAAGATGTCGAACTTACTCCTGCCTTCCAACTAGTGTTGCCAACAGTTCGGCTAAGCTCGGTGAGCCGGCCAAACCGAGTCGGACTTTAGCTGAGTTGAGCCACTCAAACGGCTCGAGGTTTTTGTTGTATTCTGAACCCACAGTTTCCGGTTTGTGGCAGCTCGGCTGCGGTTGAACCTCCAGCTAATTCCGAAAATGGAAATCAAGCCTTCAATAGTACATCTGATGGCTCGGGAGTCGGAAGGTGCCAGATCTTCCACAGGTATGCACTAATAATGTAGTATCTATCTTGAGCAGGGCCAGCGTCTCGAGAATCTCTCTTTGCGTCTCTAGCACCTGCAAATCTTATGGTCGACACCGACAATGCAAAGTCGAATCGCGAGTTCAAGAAACTCTCCAAGAACCTTGGTGACAAGATTGATAAAGAGAAGGACTGGTATCGTACTCCTGTCCACCTCTTCTCCTTTCCTTGACGCTAATCTCATCACTTAGTGCTATCGAATCCCTTGAAGCTCGGGACTTCAAACGGAACACTTCCACCAACCTGATTTGTCAACCTGCCATAGAACGTCTTCCTGCTGGACGAGTCTGCCGCTGCTGCCTCTACCGCCTCTTCGTCCGAACAAACCCAGATATCCTCATGAGCCACTCCCGCCACGACCAGCACCAGAAACCGATACCAACGCCAACACCTTACCTCTTGCATGCTGTGGGAGATGGCCGCACCTCTTGCTACGCAACCTAGTCTCCGCACAGGCATCCAACTAAACTCTCGTGGTCCCCAATTTGGTTTTACTTATTCTTGCGTCGAAGCAATGCTAATACTGACCTACGCAACCCAGTCTCTGCTCAAGCATCCCACAGAATCTTACCCGACCTCACGTGAGTATCAAATTTAATTCTGTAAACGGAAGTTGCTCAACTGCTTGTCAGTTCGATGAGTTGGACGTACCAAACGAGTCTTACATTTGCTTCCATCGCCGCGAAATCAAAGCTGTCAGGAAGACGCGTGCCTCACAAGCAACGTCATCTGACAAGCTCTTACGCCTGCAAAGCGAGTTGACGCAGGGTCTGGAGCTCGCCAAAACACTACTTTCGCGGGAAAACCTCAAGCGCGACTACACACAGCAAACTCTACAGGTCTGGGACAAGCGCTTGGAGTTCATTGAGCTCAAGCGCAAATTTCCCTCATTGGGGACGAAGGAGGACGAGGAACTTCTACTCAACAAGGAGAGGGTAGTGAAGAAACCCAAGATTGAAACTGTCCATATAACTGGACTGAAGATACATACGAGAGATAGAGGGGACCCTGGATCTCCAGCCATGGCTGTTGAGGCGTCTATTCAACCAAAGGAGTGCCTTAGCCTCATTGATGCAGCTATGGAGCGCGATCTTGCGAGCCAAAAAGAACGCGACCACAGGTATGAAGATGTGGTAGAGGTAAATTCATATCAACCGCATGCTTCAAGCATTAACCCGTTTGTTCAGAATCCATACCAACGTCCAATGTTTTCCTTTCCGCAGCGTCATTGGAATGCAATTTTTCCCTCCCTGCGCTCGTCAACACCATCATCAGATGTAGCAGACGAGGAACAGGAGAGCGTTACGGTATATCCGTCACCGTCTGACTCGTCTAGGCAATGCTGCACTTGATCGTCGAGCTCGTCTGCGCGAGCGTTGGAGGTTTGATCAAGACGATGAGCCCACCGTTGAACCTGAGGGTGCTGATGAGCAAGATCGAGTCCTTATCGATGACTACGATCCAAAGTACCTCCGTCACATGATGACGTTACTGTCTGATCAGGACCATCAAGCCCTCTCGACGGATAACTCACTTGTCGTAAGTGTAGACGGCCGCCAACACACCGTCGCGCCATATCGGTAATACGCCTTCGTTCTTGCATGTATATTCTCGTTCGTAAGTGTTCATACACACCCAGCCTCGCACGCATGCTAACTCAAAGGACCGTTCCAGAAAGAATACACCTACCAACTAGCCCAGCACGAGAAACCGACACCAACGCCAACACCGGCACACTTTCCCAAGTCCACAGCGTCACTCGAGCAAGAATACGCCTACCAACCACCCCGTCCTTACTGTGCGTGTGCCCCTCCACCTGCACAGCCTAGATACATGCGTGTTTACGAGAAAACCCTCAATAGCTTATGGACACTGGAGCAACAAACGTCATATACCCTCAATATGTTTAGGCGTTGTTGTCACCCATTGAATGGCTTCGGAGCTTGCAGGAAGGTGTGTGGAGGGGGCCGTCTGACTGTAAAAGTCACTGCTGATTTTACGTGTCAAGCGGTCGGCATCTTGAACTCTGTTTGCTTGTGACTCATTGATGATCCGTAATGTGGATGGCGCATTGAGCATGATTCAGGCTGAGTTTCAACCACCGCATTTATAGCCTACAATTCAACCAGCTGAGTCCGCATTACCTTGCTTCTCATCCTGTCTTGTCATGCCTGACCTGAGCTCCAGCAATGGACCCATGGATCGTGGCCGTGGCCGTGGTCATGGTCGTGGTCGTGGTCGTGGTCGTGGTCGTGGCCGTGGCCATGGTGGTAATGTCACTCTTCCAGGTGGTGCCTTGCAGACCACCTTTCAGGTCCACCAATCTCTCGATGAAGGTCAGCTTTATGATGCCTGGCAAGCCACATTTATACTTATGTCCCTTTCAGACTTTACAGCCGCAATAGCTGCAGTTCCAGAAACTCCTGAGCCGCTACCTGCAAGTCACTTGACACACCTTCCTCCTGTCCAACCTTTGGCTTTGACTGAACTTGCATCCCGCTCGCACCATACTGTAGCTTTTGCTGACATATCGCCATTAGTCCCTGTCACTCCTCCACGTGCTCCTGCAACTCCTCGGTCTGCATACCGTGTGAATGCATTGCCATCAGGTCATACTCCACATGCTGGCCGTCATAGCCGCAATCGCCGTAAATCGACCACAACGCTGGGCAAGCGTGCGGATGATGTGTGGACTTTTTACCGCCGCACCCCAGACAAGAATGTTTGCATGTTCTGCGAGTAAGTCAGCACGTGGGATCCCAGGACACTGATGGCTGACTGAATAAATTATAGACGACTTAAGGCAGCTGGTCAAACAGAAAAATGTACCTCATATGGCCTCACCACTACGACAGGCATCCTCCGCCGACATCTCTATGAAATCCATGCCGAAACGTGGATTGCTGCATGCGATAAACTCAAAATTGTGATCACTGCAAAAGGTGCTCAGCCAGCGATCAGTTTGTATCGCAGACGCCATGCCGAAGCTTGCGGTGCACCAGAGTCTGACAGTAACCATATTCAGCGCACAGCATTCTCGCACGAAGGCTTTGTTAATGCTATATTGATGTTTATTGTCGGTGATGATCTTGTAAGTTTAATCAGATATCATTGTAGTGACTGTCTGATGGCTAGCACACTTAACAGTCATTGAATCTCATTGAAAGTCCACGATTGCGAGCCATCTTTTTGATGTTGCGTGAAGAGTTGAGCGATTCCGACATTCCCCATCGCACTGCACTGAAGACCCGACTTGTGGACTCTTTCAATGAGTACCTGGATGAATTGGCATTGGAAATGGCGGTACGCTCCTCTTTCTAGTTTCAGCTGTATTCTCAACCAACTTTGTTTAGGATTCTCTTGGCAAAATCTCATTCACCATGGATTTATGGTCTGACCTCAATCTAATGCCTTTCATGGCAGTCACCGCTCACTGGATCCAATCAATCCAAAATGATGAACTCAGTGGTACTTCGAAACATGTGTTGAAATTACGGGCTGACTTGATTGGATTTCACTGTGTACCTGGTCGTCACAATGGGGAACATATTGCCTTCGCATTCCTATATATCTTAGACCGAATTGAGATTGCTGACAAGGTTTGTGTCTGATTTTTTTCGGGAATACGGACTTTGATGTATTCTCTCACAGATCGGTTGGATTACTGTCGACAATGCATCAAATAATGACACCTTCTTGGTTCACTTGGAGCGTGAGCTTGCCCGTCGCAACATCAAGTTTGATCAAAGGCTGCGTCGCATCAGGTAGGACTTGGTTACCACAGAATACTTGCTGTAGTGCTCATCTGTTGTCGTGCAGATGCTTCCCGCATATAGTCAACTTAGCCTGCAAGGCTGTACTTTCAGCCATCACGAATCTCAAATTTGCAAGACAAGATGCACCTGATTTCGTTCCCAGTGATTTCCCTACTGAAGAACAGAGTTTTATAGATGTCATTCATCGTGATCCTATTGCCACAGTACGAACTGTTGTTCGTGTTGTAAGTCTTCTTATCCTGTTTGTCTTTTGGGGCTGACATTAACTCTGGCAGATTCGGGCGTCGTCTCTTCGTCGTCAATGCTTCACAAGCATCCTTGGTGCTCTTAAGCAAAAGAACCTTCAGTTACTTCGTGATATGGATGTTCGCTGGTCATCAACCCTACTGATGATTGAGCGAGCAATCACACTGCGTGAAGTAAGTGCCAACAATGTCCTGATCTCTAAGTCATGTTGATTCCAATCACGGGCAGGCAATTGACAGATTCCTGTCAAATGAGAGCTTCCCTGAGCTCAAGAAATATAAACTCGGGAGCAGTGAGTGGGATGCACTCGACATATTCCGCAAGGTCCTTAATGTGTGTCTGCTCACCTTGGATCTGATATTTCGCTCTTATGTCTGCACTATAGGTCCCGCATGCCTTCCAACAAAAGCTTTCAGCTGAGAAAACACCAACGCTGTGTAATGCTATTCCAGCATTTGCGGCTATGATGCAAATCTGGAATAAGCAGTTGCATGATGATGCCCGTCTTGCCTCTGTTGTTCAACCAGGGCTGGATAAACTCGCTGACTATCAGTCACGCACTGCTGATGTCCCTGCATATGTTCTTGCCATGAGTAAGTGTTCATGCCCTCTCATGCCATCAAATCATTGATGTACTCTGTGGAGTGGTCAACCCCATGATGAAACTTAGCTGGTTTTCATCACATGCTCCTGAGAAGGTACCATGGGCAAAGGATCTACTCCTCTCTGAGGTTCGAGTCATACTATATCTTTTCTTTGCCCATGTTGACTAATTGTTTTGATAGCTTTGTGCATACCATAGTGCACCTAATTCACGCACAGAGTCATGTGTTGTTGAAACTCAGGACTCGGATGATTCCTGGGCTGAAACCATATTGGGCATGACCACACCTAATCAGCAACCTTCGGCTTCTCAGTACAGCTTGCAAGATGAGGTAGATGCATATTTGCTTGACTCTCAAGTCAGCAACACTAGCGCATTAAATTATTGGAATGTTCGTGTGAAACTTCCACCGCAATCTTGCTTACTAAGCTATACTTACTAGGAGAACCGACTTCGCTATCCTACAATCTTTTCCCTTGCCATGGACATTCTTCCTATACAGGGCTCTGCTGTGCCTTGTGAACGAGTGTTTTCATCCAGCAAAGAAACCAACACTATGCGCCGTAATCGACTAAGCCCAGAGCTGATGGAAGCACTTCAAATTCTTAAGTTTTCAATTCGGCATGGTCGCGGACTGAATTTTTCAGTAGGAACTGACCGTTCATCGGAGCTGCAGGACATGGAAATGATTACAAATGATTTAACCTTAATTCCAGAGGACATTGGTGCATTTATTGATAGTCTGCTAGTGGATGAGGACTTGTACGATGATGTTTAGCTTATATAGTCCTAATATGGCATTAGCTGCCGGCTAACCAGCTGGCTATTTATAACTGCACCGAGCCGGCTGTTGGCAAGCCAGTTCAGACCAGCACCGAACCTTTGTAAGGGCAAAGCCGGGTATAGCCGCGCCGAGCCAAGCCGAGCTGAACCGTGGCAACACTACTTCCAACATAGCTTACGACGGGTAATCCATCATCCGGTGCAAAGCCTTTCACCAAGACGATATCGCGGATGCGGTACCTCCACAAACCATTGCGAGTTGTCAAGATGGGTTCGTAGTGCCTTCCAGAAACAAGTTCCCACTATGGAAGAGATGAAGAACTGAGACACCGGACGCATTTAGATGATTCTTACCTGAGATAGGATAGTCTGCGACGTCTGATCAGACGGGACCTCTAAAAATTCAACGAGCCCATCCGTCATCAATATCTTGAAGTCAGTGGCAGGGTTGCTCTTGTCGTATGGCAAGCCAATCCCACACTCCGAGGAGCCGTATCCAGGAGCACGAATGACGACAGAAGGTCCTAGGATGTGAGTAATCTTGAAGTCATCAGCTGCCAACTTAGTAAATAACAGCCGAGTGACATGCCTTAGGGACCACTACAGCTGAAGGACCCCCAGTGATCGAAACGAACGTTTTCAGGGTGGGCCATACGTGAACTGCCCAGTTTGCCCTAGCAGAAGGGGGACCGATGGCCTGAAGTTCCGCCGCACGCAGAGGGTTTGGGACCAGGTGTTTCTATGAAAAGTGTGAGCCACACACCACATCTGCAGGATAAGAGACTGACTTCCAGAACCGCTCGCACATGCCCTGTGTTTTCAAGGACTGGTATGATACCCTTCTCAATACAGTCGACAATGACCAACCATTCATCCTCAATGTACTGCAACATATTGACAAACATAGTCGCAAACAGGAAACATGCGGTTGTCAACGTCGGATCTGCCAGTGCAAAAAGGGCATGCAGAAGAAGGAAAGAACGATAATCATTGACCAGAGATATTGCGTATGGTCCCGTCTGTCCTGGAACTGAAATAGGTTTAAAATCAACGCGTAGTAGCCAGGCCCGGGTGAGGAGAGGCTTACCCCATAAATCAAGTCTTTTGTCGTCTTCCTCTATATCCCAGTTCATGTACATGCGCATGAGACCGTTGCCCACTGAACTGACCGCTAACTTCATCGGAGCCCGACCATTCTCGCATTCTATGTTTATAATGTCCAGGTGATTTAGTGAATATGTTGCCAATGCACTGCCCATTGACGAAGAAATCGCGTGTGCAGGTCGCCATAGGTATTGTGGTGGAGGTCGGTATCTTGGGAATATCTTTGCTTTTCCAGAAGTTGCACTGGATGCAGCAAGAAAGTAAGGCAGTCCTGGTGCGAACATGTTTTCGACATCAACTTCTTTACAAGGAGTTGCAAAGAATTTCGCTGTAAATGGTTTGTAAGGTTCATAGTCTGTCAGTGGGACAAATTCGCGAAAGCTGCGTAAGAGCTCGAGATCATTCTTTGGGTCCTTCGCAATAGCCTCTCGGAATGGCGCCAACTCAGGGGCATGGCATGCAAACTGGGAAGCAGAATTCGGGCGTATGATCTCCACCAGGACCTGATCTACACGACTCCTGAGCTGATGAGATAGTTCAGCGGAGAGAGAGTCTAGGAGGTCAGTTGGAGCTGACATGGTGACTTTTAAAACACTGGAAGAGGTCGAGTCAGGTGGGGCTGACACTTGGCCTTGAAAGCTCACAGATACTGTTGCACTTAAAGTGCGCCTTCATCGCCTTCTCCTCGCGTCCGTCGTCGGCTGTGGAACATATGTGTGCTGATTAGCTTTACCTCTAGGCTATATGGAGCGAGTAGTGCTGCCGAAGACCAGTTCTTTTAACATTTTTGAGATCCAAGAAGCGAACACGTCAAACCAGACCATGTGAACGGGTTCGCGGACCATTGAACGCAACATTTTAATGTGTGGAGTACAGGCCACTACTCGGCAATGAAGATCTAGAGTCATTCTGAAGAGCAAAGTGCAGCCTGACTAATCGCAGATATGTGCCCTGGACGGTGGCACTCTTCGACAGTTGAAGTGCTTCAAATGTCTGTAGTAACAAGGGGCTGCAGTGGCGCGTGGTCCCAGTAATCCCTACGTTGGTAGTAGCACTGACAGTTGCCTTCGCGAGTCTGGGTGGTTTGGAGGATGGGGTTACATAACATTTTCGGTGACCATGTCCACGCGTACGCTCGAGAAGACAGGAGGGGCTTTGTCAAAGAAGGTTGCTTTGCACCCAGTACTTACAGGACCTGCAAGGCTCTCGCGTGTCGTGTACGAAGAGCGCAGTGCTTTCGATCATCATTAGTACGAAACGAGCAACTCGCGGGGTTTCAAAACGCTGCTCAAACACAGTGCCAACTCGACTCCGATTTGCAAACGACAACAACGATGAGCACACCATCTTCGACGTTGTCTGTTCGTCCTCACTCCCGCGCACTCCAGCAACGGCCGTCTTCGAGCCTATCCCAACGCCCGTCTTCAAGTGCCTCATTTGCGAGACCAGTTTCAAGCGCATCTTTCCGACCCCAATCACGCGTTTCTCGACCAAGTTCCCGTATCTCTCGACCGGCCACCAGACAGTCCACGCGACTTTTACCTTTATTCCAGAAGCTAGTCACACAAGTCACAGACCTCACGCCAGAGAACGATGAGGAGGATTTCCGTATTGCCTTGGATTTCGTTTCGAGGAACCTAGAGCATGCTACAGCGACGAAGGGAGGACCGAGCTCTGACATGGCTACTATGGATAAACGGTTTCACGGGTACATACAGTTGTCTTATTTGCAACAAGTGTTGTTTAGCCAATGCACATCCCTCCAGCTTTATCGAAAAATTCCGTATTCAATCCAATGATACACTTGCGGAAGCACTGAAGGTATCCTACCGGAAAGTGAAAGATAGCGCAAAGGAACTCACAAATATAGATGGTGACGTTAAAGTAGAGTCCTTCATTATCGTTCGTAAGTGCTCTGCTCAAAGGTTCTTCAACAGCTCGCACATCTTGCGGATCACCTGCAACTGCTTGTGAGCACATATTCATCCTGTGAATTCGTGAAGCCAACAGCTTGATAGGCGCTTTTGTCTGCTGCACCCGTAGCATCTACTCTCAAGCATGCGAATGCATACATTGAAGCGATAAGACATCCACCAGAGCCGTCACCCTCTCTCACTTGGAAGGACATCCTGGCCGAGGAACCCTTCGAGGGACAACATTGGGAGGGTGTTTATGGCCTGCCCTCAGGAAGCACGGTGGAGGGTTGGGAAAAAAGGAGTGACGGTAGCACCCCTTCACTTTCACCATGGGACGATGACGATGACGACTTGGATGATGACGACTCGTTTCCTTACTCCGAAGACCTGCCTTCGTCTCCCGTTCCTGCCGAAAGAGTCTCCTGTTATGAGCAATCGAGGCTACAGCTTTCATACCAGCACCACAGGGTGGTGGAGGGGTTGCAAGCTCGACAATATTGGAGAGAAGAATGGCGAACAGATATCGATTTATCTCGACCATTCAATTTGGGCGATCCATCAACACTTGGTAGTTTGGTTATCTTCTGGTGTTTTTATAACTGATGTCCTTATAGGTCCTTCATTCAGCCGCGCTCTTGGTGACAGGACAGCACTCTTGATTTATGGGCCTCAACACGAGGTCATAATTCGCCACAACAAAGTAAACAATATAACTTACCGTTGTTTCAGAAATATATCAATGAGCACGACGCCTTTCGTGAGGTGCTCATGTGCCTCCAAGGTCGTAAAAACCTCATGGTCACTAGTAACCCGACAACCTCATCGCTCATGGTAGGCTTCTACCACATGTATTCACGCTCCCCCTTCTGATCTCACATCACAGCCATCACCAAGTGCTCCTCGTCTCGTTCATCTTACATTAGCATCCCAAACTTCTATCATCTCGTCCTTCGCGCAGCTTGCAAGCACCATGTCTCACATCCGAAAATTCACCTCCACAATTCTTTCCAACTTGTGTTCCACCTCGGCCTCACCTATCAGCTCAATGCACCTTTTATCGCACAACACGCAATCGCAGACCATCGAAGCTTTCGCAGATGCGGTCGATTCTCAGCTCCAAAAGTTCGACCGCTGGTGCGCAGACAAAGAAGAGCAGATATGTCGTGCTCACGCAGGCATTGGTGACCAGCTGGTTGTCAGTCTACTGGGTCTCGAAAAGGACATCAAAGATGCATTTTCGGTGACTTTCGACTTGCTTTTGGCCATTCTGCAGGAGCTCACGGGTTATGTCATGCAATCGGATAATACACCCATTGATGAGGTATACATGTTGGCATCCTTATCTAGTCGCGTGCCACCAGCAGCTGTCACTGCTCATTTACTAGACGCATGTCTCTATGCTGCTGAGGAACAGTCCTCGCTGGGAGACCATATCACTACTGCAGCTCTCACAGAGGTGTTCGTCAGGTCCGCACAACCCCTTTGGGCTATGGTAGGCCGCTGGGTTAGAGATGGGATGCCAGTGCGGGACACATGGGATGTTGCTGAGAATCGGACCCTAGAGGCCGAGTTCTTCGTCGAAGATAACGAGCTCCCACTTATGGACCCCGAATTCTGGGCTCAAGGATACGTTCTCAGGACTTCCAGCAACTTCCAGGCACTCGGAGGCGCCAAGGCAGTTGCAGTGCCGGTTTTCCTAGAGCGTGCCGCCAATCGTATCCTCGAGACCGGAAAAGCAGTTGGCCTGCTGCGAGTCCTCGGGATTCCTTTACTGAGCGATACTGATGGCGATCCAGTAGATGTTCGGTGGCCCTCACTGACGGTGCTGCTCGGACAACATAAGACATATGCTTCGGACCCAGAGAGCCTCGCACACCTTGTGTCCGACAAGATCGCACCCTATTACACATCTTCGGGATCTCGACTTACTCGTGTGCTGACCGAGGATTGCGATCTTTCGCGCCACATCACGGCCATCCAAGGGCTGTACTTGATGACCAGGGGAGACGTCATCGGCCATTTCGCAGATGTCCTCTTTGCAAAAGCAAGTGCTCCATCTAGAATCGTTGTACACACGCTAATGCACGTTCCCAGATGGACAGTCAGCAGCATTGGCAAGACTTCCACTTCCTGAACAGCGCATTCGGGGACGTCGTGGATGCCAATAATGCCACAAAGTGCATTGAGACTTCCCTGGTTCGTCTATCCTATCGGGGGAGCAACAGCACCGCCATCGCACAGACGGTGAAGGCTCTTGATGGTCTGCTCGTCGAGTACGCGGTCCCTTTTCCACTGTCGTACATCCTCACGCCACGTGTGATGTCGATCTACGGGTCGATCTTCGTATTTTTATTGCAAATCCGTAGAGCGAAAAATATTCTGGAACGCATCCTTGTGAGGGGGGCAATAGGAAACGAATTGCATATGAAGCATGAGTTGAAGGTATTCTATGCGATGAGAGGAAAACTTTCGTGGTTCATCAAGTGGGTCCGCTGGGTTGCATGATGGCTATCTATTCACTGACGGTGTCTTTCTTTACAAGCACGTTATTGAACTTTATGACGACTCATGTAAGCTTCCTGGCTCTTGAAGCAATGCGCCTCTGATAATCTATTAAGGTCCTGTACTCTCAGATAGCGACGTTTCACAAGGTCTTCAATGAAGCGAGGTCCCTTGATGAGATGATTAAGATTCATAGCGACCAGTGAGTCTCCCTGGAGCTGTACTACAATCAACCTCATTTATCGCATGGTTGAAGCTTGGACACAATTCAGTGCGGCTGTCTGCTTCTGCCTGAAGTGTGTTTTATGTTCATTGATGTCGTGGAAATGCTAACGGGGTGTTAAAGACTTCCGCTCTCCATCGAACTGTTCTATCAGCACTAGACATGTGTCTGCGTTTCAGCAACATCTTCGTCACGCTGGCTGGTGACAATACCCACGATATCTCGCAACTTTCTATCATCATGAAGCGCCACCGAGGTCGTCGGCAACGACGGCTGCGTCGAGATGTCATTGGGTTCTCTGAGCCCGAAACGATCTCAGATAACGAGAGTGATGACGAGGACGAGGACATCGTGGGCGATGCACCCGAGCCTTCGTTCTCCATTGATGCCTCAGCGATGAGCTATGAGGGCGACCTTTCCCATCATCTGGAAAAGCTATCGTCGGAACTAGACGGTGTCGTGCGTTTCTTGCGTAGGGGGAGCGAGAGCTGGGCGGGAGGGATGTCCAAGTCTGCATCCGCTTTCGGGGCTCTTGCATTCGCGCTGGAAGACTGGGACTCATAATTCAGTGCTACTGACCAAGATGACATGTATACATGGGATTTCGTTGTTGGGCTGATGTATGCCACGTAGCTCAAAATACAGCAACACACTCAGTCTACAAACACTCACAGTTCCGTTATTACTCTCCCCAAGAACCTCCGGAACCTTTGCCTGAGTGAGATATCGTGGTATTCGCCTTCTCACATTTTTCCTTACGAAGATAGTACAACTCAAAAGGTCAGTCTTCTGACCTCACCTGATGTAACACCGACGCTGTGTGTCCGTTTTCTCCATTAGTTCTTCAAGCGGTGTGTAGATCCTTTTCTGTGTCAAACTCTGGGACGGTGAGTATTAAGTACGTCTTCATCAACGATGTCATAGCCGGAAGCAGCTGCGAAACTTTCAATTAATGAATGGTGATTGACGAAAGAGGGACACCGGTTGCTCCCGACTACGAGGTCAACGTTGATGAAAACGTAGGCTCTTCGTCGGACCGAGTGAAACAACCAGTACATAATTTCATACCCGAAAGCAACGTTCGATGTGCTCAACCACGATTCACGACAGCATCTTACAGGTCGGCCGGTTGAAAGGTTCGCAAAAATGTTGGCTAATCCAGACTCCATACTTGGCCGAACTCGGGGGATACTATATAACCTGCACGTCGGCTTAGGCTGACGATCTCCAGCGCGAAGTCCAGTGGTGGATATTTCGTATGTTGATGCGTTTCCGAGCGACCATCCTGATATCCGGCATCTGCTTTTACTTAGCTCAATATTTCAAGGAGGGTACCAGCACCGGTGTCGCGTTCCTGGCATGACCGTTCTTAGCTCGCGAAGTCTATGTTCATGTATCCGGTTCTCATCAGCGATAACCCCGATTCAGGAGCAGACGTACCTTCTCTTCCCGGCCAGCGAAGGTGGGGAGTAATAGACTCGAAGGCTTTCTTGGTCCAAATACAAAAAGGGCTGCAAAGTGTTTTTATTCTTGGGGCGCCAACCAAAGACGAGAAAGTGAGCCGTCTTTTGTCCAATGTACAGGTCTGAAGTCCTGACGATGTCCACAAGTGAGGACGATAAAACCTCGGCTGCGGACGACCCAAACGGCCCTGTAATCCTGGTCATTCCAAAATTATGAGAGCTGTTTCCTTCTATACATCGCTGTGGATATCTGCTTGTGTTACTATAATATGCACAGGCACTGCGGACTTCTCCATTTAGATGGTGTCATCAACACCAAGTCCGTCGTGGCGAGGCCAGCGGATATTGCTCTTGCGTACGCACATGCTGGCGCGGACTGCGCGGCGCCAAGTGACATGATGGATAGGAGAATTAAAACAGTACTTGAAGCATTGAGGGAAGCCTCGGATATAGATGCACTGTGATGAGCTTCTGGCCGAAATTTTCCTGGCCCATTTCGGTCAGTAAGATCGTATACAAAACTTTGCATGCTCATCCATCTTCACAGGAATGCAGCAGGTAACGCACCTGCGTTTGGAGACCATCATTAATGTCATCAGTCTCCTGTTGTTGCCAAGGGACTTGTTTGGCGGATCATCGTGAGCCTGATTTATTGTTTATTTTATCGCATTCGAATAGCACGACAGAAACGAGACGCAGCAGAAGTTGCCAACATCATTATGATCAAGCCCGCTTTGTTTTACTTCGACATTATTTCCGAAGCAACACAAATCACCCGATAGACTGCGCACAGGTAAGCGGTGAGTACGCAATGCTACAGGCTGGCGCAACCACAGGGGTGTTCTATTTGAAAATAGTAGTGCTTGAGAGTGCCCAGAGCAGGTGTGTGGCGCAAGCAATGCGCTCTTAGCACTAAAGACTTACGCTGAGTCAGGTGCCAACATACTTTCCACATATTTCACAGCGGGACTCATGGAGTGGGTTGGATGTGTAGTGCTTTGGACTCGACCTGGTAGCGGTGGTGTAGTGGTGTCTGGGGTCCTAGCAGTGTTCCGAGGTCATATCCACCGCTATATAGCACCGTTTGTCGTAGCTTAGTCATCATCTCGTCTTGCCGCTGCACTTCGTGTGTGAGGCTGAGGTCACTCCTCTCGAGCAGGCCCCTTTGGCCTGCTCCAGCGGTTGTTTGCTTGTCGGTGGGGAAATTTTCATATGCTTGCCCTTGTTTCCGACCTTTTTTGTGATGCCACGGCCTGGCAGCAGACATTCGAAGTTCACTTTTAATACTACGAAGGAACGATCGTCTTCCTTCGATTTGCCTTCTATGGGAACTAACTACACTTGGCTTCTGTTTTAGCACTTACGTGCATACTGCATTCCGGACATACCAAATTTTTTTGACTGTGGCAAGCGGCAAGCCAAGAAGGTCTGTGAGAAATGTCTTTATTACCCGCATCGACAAATTCAATTAGATTCATTATTAGATTTACGATCCCTGCATTTCAGCTCTTCCCTAGTAAGATTAGGCCTGCCCTGGGACGTCTCAGCCACGTCAGCTCGGCAAAATGCTGTGTTGTAGATCAGATGCCAATTAACTGGCGATCCGGTGGTGGGCGATAAATACAGGAGACACATCGCCAGCAAGTTCTATTCTCATTATACACATGTTAAATTATTCGGACTTAGAAAGCCTCCCTCACATTGTCTAGTAATGACACCCTATTGCACGTCTTCCGGAGCTCTGTTTATTCATGGGCTGGCTAGTGCCCGAGGACTGCGATCCCTCACGCCACTGGCATGTCACTATAACGGCCATCTAAGGGTGTGTCTGATCACGAAGGGGAGGTATTAGTACCGTCCATTTGGCTGGTACCTCCTGTGTGAAGGCAAGCGCCAACTTTTTCTAGACAGCCAGCAGCACTGGGCCATGTTGACATTTTACTTCCCATTTTCGATTGTGGACGTGATATGAAGCACGTTGTGGTATATCCAGTTCTTTATTGTTACGTGGCGCCACTGGAGTCGCCGCCAAAGTTCGTTAAGGCATCATTGGGTTCTCTGCGGCAGGAACCGAAACGACGACACAAATGACCGGGGGCAGCAGCCTTCGTACTCTATGAATACTCGGTGGTGGGCTATGAAGGCAACGTTGCCGATCATCAGGACAATTTATCTTCGGCGCTGGATTCAGAGTCGTGCACTGCTCGAGGCTGCACTCTTGCAATCACGATGGAAAACTGGAATTCGTAATTGCTACATAATAGTAAAATAAACAAATATGTATGGCATCGTATGCTACATAATTTTATTAATATTGGGCTGATACGATACGTCATACGTGGCAAAATATCTCAACGTCGCACACTAACGCAACCCAGGCCCGGCTAAATTATAAAAGTCTATAGTCTAGAACATAACTGCTGCGCCACCTTTTGTGTCCACACGACGATTGATACCACCAAGAAGGACCTTGATGAGCATCTCGGCGTTCAATTCGCCGATATAGGGCGTCGTGTCGACGATATCCTGATATTGTTTTCAGTCAAGGAAACACCACATGTTAAGTCGTGGCATACCCGTATTTGATGCAGGGTCTTTAAACTGTCATCTAGCTCTTTAAGGAACCGCGTCGCTTGTCTCGAAGTCCCTATCTGAACAAATTGTATCCCAACCTATGCAAAAGCTCAATCAACAACTGATGTACTGATGTAATAAAGAGGGCCCTTAATTACCTGTGCAAGAGGCCACTTGTCGACGTCGAGTCGCTTAGCATAAGAGACAATTACACTCTCTGGATCATCCGCTACATACTAGGTCAGAAAAGTCAGTTATTACGGACGTTGCACACACTCACTTGGCGCCCCATCAGTAATAACAATTACATTCACGGGCTTAATTTGTTTGCGCGCAAAGTAATCGCCAGCGTCCTCCTTCTTTTTTGCAGCATCCAGTGCTCGGAAATAATCACCAAGGATGATATCGAGGCGATGGCCAATAGGGGTAGGGCCCTCGGGCCGAAGGCCAGCAAAACTCTCATTGACAGACTTGCCGTCCTACGCGGAAGTATGATCAGCCAAAATTCTGGCGCAGAGATATGCAACTTACTGTAACTCCTGTGATGCTTCCCGAATAGTTCAAGAAGTGAATGTCAACGCCATTGGTATCATATTGACTCGCTACATCGGCAAGCGTGGCAAGAGCTTGTTTTGCCTGCGAAAAAGGATATTTTAGCCACTGGCAGACAATGAACTTGATGAGCATTGTACCTCTTTCCACAATGATCCAGCCATAGACGAAGAATCATCCATGAGGATGATTGTATCATATTGGCGTAGCGTTTCAAGTGCATCTTCTAACGATTCTGCACGGAAAGGCGTACGAAGGTAAGCTGCTCTGGCTGTACTATTGGTTCGAAGAGCTTCGGGTGGTATCGTAAATAACTAAGCGTGACGAGAAACAGGAGGGAAATGTGTACCTTGGCGAGCGTTTCCAGTCACCGGTGAAGTAACAGTAGGAGTATAGGGTGGCGGCGCTGATTGATAGTTGATGGATTGCCCAGCGAAAGATGCTTTGCTGTCAACGGTGAAGTCACCAAATTGGCCCCTGGACTGCGATCGTTTGGACGGGCCATTTCCCATGATAGCTAGACTTTGAGAGTAGATGGGATGGGTAAGGGGAAAAGTCAGGTGAGAGAGGAGATAACTTGAAACCCAGCCCGCGAAGAACCTGGCTTATATATGCATTTAGTGTGTGGCATGGCTAATGGAGAGCTCTCCATCATGCAGTGCAATGTCAGTGGAGATAGCCAATTTGGCTACACAACGCAGGCCATTGTTTGGCTTGAAGTACAGATGGGCCATGGGCTACAGCTAATCGCAAGAAAATTTCCATAGAATACGCGGCTTCCAGTTCTACGTGTGTCAACACTGCCTTCTATGATTTATGTTACTAATCACAGCAGTGCTTCTCTTTCAGTGGTCAAGGGCCTTGCTTCGCATCTTTCGAAACCAACCTCTGACAAAATCAATTGTAATACTATAGGCCTCATGCATGCCACAAAAAACTGTGTTCCTGTACGTTCTCTACGACAACGGAGCCGAGCGATCCGCCACTCTTGGAAATGCATTTGTACCAGCTAGCACTACCATCTGCTTTTCATGCGAGATGTAGCCTCTCATATACCCCTGATAGATCATGTTGGCAACATAGCATTCAGCTTCATCCATCGAAACATCGATCCCCTTTAATCGCAACGAGCAATGGAACATAGAAACAGGTATCCGTGTGCTCTTGTCAGTTGCCACCCAGCTTGATGAAGGTAGTCAGTAAACGTTTCGTCTCACCGCTCACCAGTAATCCACGTACACGCGTCTGAAAAGTCCCCTAATACATAGCTCTCTCGCCCGTTCTAGTGTTAACCACAGGTTGAGCTCGAGCAGGCGCCGTTCCCACTTCTGCAGTGTTGCATCATATGCAGATATATCCCCTGCACGTATAGCAGCAACGAACGGCGCAAGCAGCTCATCAAGCACCGGGAAGCGGTTCATCAAATCTCTGGTTGGGAGATGCCCCCGGAGTATGCGGAGTGGAACCAGGTACGTCAGTATACGCCTAATTCACGGGAATTAATTTGTAAGCCTTGGTCAGCGAACAAGGTTGCTTACTCTTGGTTATTATGTGCGGGGATATAGCAATGGTAGAAAGCCAGTGTTAGTTCCTGTTCGGACTGTCGAGGGGTAAGCTCGATTTAGTTGCCGTCGCTGTAAAATGGGCGCGTACCTTAGTAAAATCTTCATTTAGGAAACTTAGCATGCCCAAATAGTAGCGGTACGTGACCTTGCAAGTCGTCAGCGGCCTCCAGGGATAAACCCTCTGTGAAAACGCACTTGATGTGAGCGGGGATACTCTGAGAGAGGTGGTATGTCTGGGTTGGCATTGAGTGCTCTAAGAATATTCTTTGAAAGCGATATCCGTTTGACCTGAAAAATGTCAGGGCGATGCAAGCGTCATATGTGCGGGGTGGACGGACTCGGAAGTAACATTTTAAGACAAGGCCAACCACATAGTATACGCCCCATTTACGGGATTCATTCGGAGGCGAAGTTCTAGCGAGGTGTTGGCGCCTGCCAAAAATACAGAGCAGGTTAACGAGTACGGTACCTGTCCATCATGCAGTTGCTAAACGCTTTAGAAACAACGCCGGCAGCGCTCTCCATACACTCGCTTTTCTGATTGTTGTATTTCGCATAGTTATCGGCCTACAGCATTCCGTCAGACTTCAACAGCAAGAATGTCTGATGTCTCACATCAAATGCAAGATCTCGCAGGTCTCTCAACATAGAGAACAATGCAGGAAGTGTCCATCCAGTATTGTTAATGAAGTAGCGAAAGAACTGGCTGTGGGGCAGTGGGTTAAGAAAACACCTGACAGGACATAGCTACGCACGAGACGAGTTGCGACTGCTCATTAAATGCCTCCCCAGCGCGTTTGCGGGCGATGTGCATTGTGACCATAATATATCTAATAGCGATATCGTCCCATGGGCTCTCAATGCATCCGCCATAGCGCGCAGTCAGTCCTTCACGCTGGACGTCCGCTCTGGATGTTAACGTTGTTTCGGGGGACGAGTCAAAGACGCACCGTAGGATTACGAAACTCCTTGACTAGATCCTTTCCGTGCGGACTGGTTGGGCGCAGTAGATAGGCCAAGTTAGGTCCATTTTCAGACTGGATGGCTTCAGCGAGTGTCATTATGAAGGTCGAGAATGTCATGGCCATATTTTAGAGCCGGTAGTTGGACGAAGTCTGATAGTGATTCCAGCGAGCAAGGCCAGACGTGAATTTTCAGATCAAAGCCTTGGACCCACTGTCAATTGAGACGACTATCGGATTGCTCGAGAGGCAAGGTGGAGGGTTCAAAAATTCCTCGTACTCTTTCAAACAAACCTGTTTGACGTGCAAGGACTAGTTTGATCACGTGATAACTACACATGACCCCAAGGCTGTACACACACCGCATTACAGCATTTACTAAACACCTCCAAGTTACAATCGCGCCCGACGAGAAAAAGGCACCCGAAGTGGGTAGTGGATGTCGAAGCTGAAATTATGGGGTCAGCGCATTGCCCGCCCCGCAAGGTCACGGTATGACACAGTTCTAGAATCTCTGTCAGAAGCAATAACTCAACAGAAGCAGTGAAGTGCAGTGTGCACCATACTGCCAACGGTCAGACTGAAGGAAGAAGACGCGCTTTTCGCACTGTCCTCCCTCGTCCTGTATTTCTGAATCTTAATCAAAGCCAGCGAGTCGGTAGTGGTACAGCTCCACAATTCGCAATGATCGTCGAGTCGACGTCACGCATCACACCGATGATACTGATTCGGCGTCCGCCAACACGATAGATTTATGAATATTCTACACACTACTCAACACATTTCACCTTTTATCACCGAGGAGCGAGTCTGACATTCTCATCAATATCAATCCGATATGCATAAAGGCTCTTCTCGCGCTTCCACCTCGTAATACCGCAGACCCGGAGGGAGCAAGGTGGTTCGCTGTAGGACACACTGTCATGGCATTCGATTACCTCTCGTCACAGGGTATGATCACGGCCAAAATGGATTATACCATACGCCCTGTCATTGGCCGATTCTGGCCTCCGTGGCAAATGATCCCCTGGCATACGTAACTCTACAACTCAAGTTTTGGTTCAGTACGTCGGAGAAGAGCGGTATTTTCACAGTAAGAGGTTCTTCGGGTTCTTTGGGGAACAAAATCTGAAGAAGTTCGATTTACGGAGACTTCGGCCTGCGGAGACAAGATCCCTCGGATCATCCAAGAATTATCATAATGGACGCGGATCAATATGTACCATTTGAGGTCTATCGGTGGCTTGAAATTAATGCTCGATCAGCGTCTCGCCCCCAATTTGTAGAACTGCATACAAATATGATGGCGCGCGGTGGAATATTAATGTATGGGCCACAAAGTGCGTTTCTACTGAGAAATAGATGACATTCAATTCGTTCCTCTCCGCGTCATGAACAATAATATTGATCTTGCAGTGAAGACAAGATTGCTTCCCGAAGTTCCCAACTTTACACGGATCTTCCCCCTCGGCATTCTGCTTTCTAATGCTCCAGTATCGCTTAAGTACTTGTCAATGTTCTTCTGAGGAAGCAACGACTTACAATTTTTACACTCACACCACTTTTGCGTGATTTAGGGCAATATTCAATGCTGGTGGTGCTGGGAAAATGTTGTTGCCCAAGGCCACGGGTACTGAGGCACATACTGAGAAGTTAGTCCATCTGTGCGTGTGAAAGTGGGCTAGACTACCGTCCGCTTAGCCGTTACATCAAAGGCAGTGTTACTGAACAGTTACTGTCAGTACCGCAGGTAGTATATATGCTGATTATGGGAACTCAGGTAAGCCAGTAAGCAGCATGCTTACAGCGTGACGTAGTATATTGATGTTGCTTGTAAATATTTGAGTGCCATGCTAAGTAGTGGGAGAAAAGACTTTATTTCGACCCGACTATCTTTGAACTATGTTACTGGTATTTTATACTAAACTTCGCTAATTAACAATAACCGGTCCATTAAGTACCTGTGCGCGCTGACTGATAGTCCATGGTCCGTATTACAAAGCGGGATTGCGCTCGCATCATATCCGATGTAAATCTAGAATCCAACAGCTAGGTGGTGGCGGTCAAGTATGACAGTACTACCTGATAACTTGAATGCTCGTGGTGAAGGCGTTTGTCATCGAGGAGCTCAGTCACGTGACAAACACTCCTATGTCGTTGATCTGCTGATCGGCAGCCAGATATAACAGCACTCAAGCACTTAGTCAGGTTGATCACACGTACTTGATATCGACCACCTTCGACGTTATCATTGTTCGAGTAACATGGCTCTTCAACCCTCCCTTCGACCGATGATCATTGCGGGCACATATGATGCCCCGCACACCCTTGACATCTTTCGTGAGTAACGGACGGTCAATGATCTGGATTGAAGTGCCTTGGACTAACAGCTCCAGTGGACTACGTCTGCCCGTTCAGGTTTGCATTCGCAGATGCCAGTTCTTACGACTGCTATACTAACTCTGTTCATCGGACAGCGCGAAATTGTCGTTTGCAATCGATAATGTTTTGAAGCCGCTAGTCGATATTGGAGGGCAATACCATGGTAAAGTAAAAGTCATCATGAGGCTCCAAGTCCAGCCCTGGCATGCGACTTCAACCTACACCCATGAAGCTGGGCTCGCTGTAAGTCTTTCTAATCCACATATTTGAACGTTTTAATGATATGATTAAGGTTGTGCGTGCCGCTCCGGAGAAATTCTGGGCTTACTCTCTCGCAGTACGCCTAGATTGCAAGAAGTGATGCCTCGTCCAACTGAATTAAAACTTGTTATGCAGCTTTTCAAGCAACAGGCTGAATTCTTCGACATTCCGTCTGCCGATATGACTCCTCTTCAAATTCGTGAGAAGTTGGCCAACATTGCTGCCCAAATGATCACGGGGGAGCAGTTGATCAAGTTCAAAGACCTTCTCATCTTGAAGTCTTCGCCCAATGGCGGAAATGGAGTTACAGATGATCTTAAATATACTGGTTTGGCCTCACATCTTTTATGGCAGTATTCATTCGATCTCACATCTTTCATCGTACAGTCAAATTCTCTCGGCAAAATGGTGTGCATGTTTCACCTACCGCTCTCTGGGATGGTTTGGTTGCCAATCAAATATCTAGCTCTTGGGGAGAAAAAGAGTGGACCGAATTTCTTGCAAAGAATGTTGTCGCCTAGGTGTGGAGGGTTTTCTGTAGAACACAAAGACAAGTTTGATGTAATCTCCAACGTGGTCAACTTAAATATTCGTGCAAAGTGAGGATTAGTTACGTCTGCGATGGTCATGCATCATGCATCATGACAGCCTAGTAAGTTCTAGTAGTCAATTATCCGATAGTCAGGTCGTAATTTATTTCGGTGCGACAGGCGGTCCTGCAGGAGGAAGGGAGCAGCGACGCTCGACGTGATGCCTTGCGCCCGACATGTACTATGCATGTCTATGTCATTGTGTACAAAACCAGATGCACACATACCTTGTGAGCAGTTATGTCACGTCACATGGTCTAATGAGGTCTGTTATCCTGCAGGACCAGCATGTTATCACCATCCACCAGCCGGAGAGGGCGTAAGAAGAAATTAGGGCATGGACACGAGAGACCTACATGGCGCGCTCCGACGAAGATCAAGTCGAAAGAACGGGGAAAGGAGTCCTCGAAGAAGCTTATTGGTAGATATCCACACCGAGGCGACCCCCGTTGCGGTTTATTTCATTGCAGAAAATCAATCAAACAGACAACAACGGAAAACACCTCGCCCGTACAAGACACGGTATATCAGAGTTCTGTATGATGCGTCAGGACAACCAGCTGTCAACGGCCTGCTCTAATGCACTTCTAGCGTCATGACTTTGCCAAAAATGATTGGCATCCGTTACCCGTACAACGTCAAGCTTGGCCTTCAAGCCATCTGTTCGCCTGCATGCATCAGCCCAGTCGTCATATTTTGATTTGCTCGTGAATTCGTCCTTGTCTCCATAGATGATAAGGAGCCTGGATTCAGGGTTGCACATGAGGTCGTGTAATGCCGAAGCATACGTGTCAGTGTGGAACATGGTCAGTAATCCCCTAGGGCTGAGGGGATACGACAGCAGTATATGTGAGGTTTTCACGTTTGAGTTCAGGATTGGGTGAAGGGAGGCTATCAGTGAGCCATGAGAATATCCCTGCAGGCCTGGATCAGGGCGTGCATCAAGTTGCGGAATTCCGTCGCACTCACAATAATCGTCACATTATCAATTTCGGGTTTCTCTGCTAGGAACTTCTGAACTACAGCCTTGAGATCTTCACCCTCCGCTTTACCTGTCAGGGATGGCCACCCGCTGGACTTGCCGACACCTCGCGAATTATAGCGTATTACATGGTAGTTCTTGTTTTGCAGCAGTCTAGCGAGTACTTTCAAAGATCTTTGAGCTGACCAACATCAGTATCTGGAGGTCCGAATATGCTTGTAATAGTATAGCACTGACGGGTCATTCATGTTGCCCCCGAGCCACGACCAGGGGTGCAAAAGGACTGCAAGTTTGGTGGAATTTAGCGTTGGATTTGGAGAACAAATGGCGACTTGAAGTGTCACGCCTGTAGACAAGGGCATGGATTCCTCTGTTTGTACCGACATGACCATCGTCGAGTGAAACCGCTATGTGGGTTGGAGGCGAGAAAACGGGTGGTATTATGAGGAACCTAGTGGCACTAGTACAACGGTTGGTCAAGCGCCCTATTCGACGTACGTGCACGTGCATCAAAACTTTACATACTCTGCACATTCATTTCTTATCCAAGACAAGCCATATATCAATCCCACATCGTTTCCAGTGATCTATGGGTTACAAAACAAAACAAAAAAACATCATATAGTGATAGTTGCCCCCAGGTCATTGCTCTCAGAGTATTGTGTCGGTCGCAATGTCGTTTAAACCTCTTCCCTCACAACCTTATCTAAGCTCTCCGCAAAGTATCTTATGTTGTGCGTATTCAGGCCGGCCATCGAAATACGCCCGTTTGCCGTCAAGTAGATGTGGTACTTGTCGATCAGTGCTTGCGACTGAGATGGACTAATCCCCGTGAAGCTGTTACCCCTCATTAGCCCCATCATCATTCCCAGCGCCGCTTCGACCAGCGTTATACGTGATCGAAGTAAAACTCACCTGAACATGCCAATCTGGTTGATAATATGGATCCAACTGCCTGGTGTATGCAGCTCCTCCGTCAGGAGCCGATAAAGCTCGTTGCGCATAGATATAATACGCTCCGCCATGGTCTTGATGTCACGGTTCCACTCGTCAAATAGTTCACTTTCTTTCAGAATAAGAGATACCTATGCAAGGCGTCTTGTCAGTTGATCACGGTTCATATCGAAATCGACTCACGAGGCGTGCACCATAGGAGGGGGGATTACTTATTTCACTCCGCTGTAAGACCGACAACTGACTCTTCACACGGTTGGCAGCTTCCTTCGTCGGTGGAACGATGTGCAGTGCACCGACCCGCTCGCCGTACAGACCTGCATTCTTGGCGAAACTCTGGTACAAGATTACTCAATCGGCTATGGTGCAGCAAGCCTGACGAACCACAGACCTGACAGACAAGCATGGGCATACCCTTCTCCACGAAGTACCTGACTGACCACGCATCGTTGTTGAGGTCGCCGCTTGCAAAGCCCTGGTATGCGCAATCGAAAAAGGTGTAGTGGTTCTTGGCCAGCATGACCTCGGCAATTTGCTTCCATTGGTCACGAGTGGGGTCAACTCCGGTGGGGTTATGGGCACAAGAGTGCAGCAAAAACACTGAGCGCGGTGGAGCACTTTGTAATGCTCCAATGAAACCATCGAAATCTAGGCCGATGGTGGTAGGGTCATAGTAAGGGTAATCCAAAGGCTCTATGCCAACGTTCTTGAAAATGGCCTGGTGGTTGGCTGTGGGATTGTCAGAGTGCATTTCTACTGAACTCGTGTCTACGTGAACTTACCCCAAGTGGGATTACTCAGGTAAACCTGCTTGGGGCCATCCCATTGATAAAACCTGCTAAGGAACAAGGCTCCCAGGTGGTTTGCACCCGTCCCGGAGATAGTCTGCACGCTGACGGCGCGTCCTTCTTCAATAGCGGGTGAACCAGTGCCGAGAATTAGCTTGGCCGCACCAGCGGTGAACTCTGGTAAGCCGGTGATGGGGAGATATTCGTGATCGATAGTAGGGTCGTTAAGAAGGATGTGAGTGGCCTGCGGTGGAGCAATTGAGTTCAGCCTGAGAATGGAGAGGTAAAGTCTAAGAGGACGCACCCTTTTAATGACAGGGAGAACCCATGGTTTGTTGTCATTATCTCTGTATGCTCCAACACCGAGGTTAATCTTCTGAGGGAACGTATTCGCCTTGTACGCCGCAGTCAATTTAAAAATGCTAAACCCAACTGTCAGTCAACAGCACAAACTCGTCGCAGCTTGTACGCACCTGTCGGGTGGAGCAAGAGGAACATCATCCCAAATTTCTGATATGTGAATCGATTTAGACGCCAGGCTCAGTGACGCAATGATGTCTGGTACTTACCTGCTGACATCGTACTTGAACCTGAGAGATGATTATGGATCTGTCTTATCCTGTCTGTCATGTTGGTCAGATCCGAGGTAAGCGATGTCGGAGGAACAACAGATGTGTGACGTGCACTCGCTCAGTGCTGAGATCACATGTGAGAATGGTAGAGCAAGAAACCGATGCATGGGGATCGCAACATGTGATTGCACGATCAACGGCAGCTGTAAGAGCGATCGGCTCCCTTCTCCATCGTTCAACGTCCATCTAGCAACTTGGAGGCAACGACGGGGACTGAAGATGAGGCGCAAATGACTTACTGGTATCAGGTCAGAGTGTGAGATCAAGATGGTGATGGCACAGATGGATGTGCTTGGAGGTATAAGTAGCAGCCTCATTGAGTCATATGTTCTACGGTGGGAATTGGGAGGTTGTCTAGAATTCCAATAGATCCGCGTAAGCTACTAGCTACTCTCCTCCACTCTTCCCCGCTCTGGCTCCGGACGAGACGAATAGATGCATCCAATTGAAATCGCAGGAACACCGATTAAAATGTACTACATCCTCGGCCGCCACGATTCATATATACCTTGTGACCGGT
Organism: Rhizopogon salebrosus TDB-379; assembly: GCA_029603245.1. Taxonomy (NCBI): domain Eukaryota; kingdom Fungi; phylum Basidiomycota; class Agaricomycetes; order Boletales; family Rhizopogonaceae; genus Rhizopogon; species Rhizopogon salebrosus. The sequence goes on from MU837207.1 coordinate 99,169, forward strand.
GATGCTAGCGTCGTCTAATTCTGACAATTGCCAGTTTGCTGGCAGGTATGTACCCAATTACCGTGACGTGGCGACTACTTCATTGACACTGAATGTTGAAGGTTGAGTGCTGGACCACACGTCTACTTCAGAGTAATTGGCGACCAGTGATTGGGCAACTGCTATAATACAACTCGTTGCGACTTTGCCACGTCTTGAAGATCACTCGGAGTACTGAAACCAAACCCCTTGTGGACGCTAGCAAGGACTTGCGTCATATGAAGAAACTGCATCAACACGTATGGCGGACAAATTGCGTGCTCGCATGTGTTGCGTTGGATGAACGCAGAGGACCGTATTCATATGTCCCATGACGATAGTTTTGAGTATGTAATTACTTTGCCTCTTCTCGACGCCACTGTACTGAGCCACCGTCTACACATTCCTCGATAACGTCGTCTTCGGCAGGGAGACCAGGAGTTGCGTGCTGCTCGTGTTGTATCACATTCTGATGGAAAACGTGAAAGCGCACTCAGGCTGCAAGGCAAATCAAGGAGCTCAGGCGTTGGTCCTTGCTTTGGGTCCTGAGAGAAGAAGTATGATATTATTCGTGCTGCAGATAAAGACGCTGGAGCGTGGAACATGGTACGTACTGTGACTTCCAGCCTGAACTTGTGCCCTATCCATTGCCATCATGTCCACTTCATCTATAACCTCGGGCAAAGAGGACATGAATGCAATGGCAGACAAGGTTGGAGCGACCAAATAAAAAGTGTTGTGCTCATAGGTCGGGTGAGGGACCGTGGTCGTTCGTTACCCGGAATTTATCGTTACTTCTGTCAATGTCCATGCCTTCGCTGTCTTTCGGACTCTCATCACATCCACGTGCGGCTGTTGAAAGAAGATTATGATTGGATATGTTAGTAAATAAATGTTCAAGCCCCGTTTTATTCTCACTCGCATTTAGTTTGTCGTACTACAGACTCGGATCATCGAATCGTTGTTCGAGCTGAGCGGTGAGGCCCATCGACGGTACCTAAGCGCTAAGTCATGGCGGGTATGGTTCTCCGCATACTAAATTGGTATTTGCATTGTCTTGCAACCTGCACGTTTCGCTCGAGAACACAGATGTCTGCGAAGTCCATGCCATATTCTGCCAAATGGGTTGTGGCCCGGTGGTACGAGTTCCGCCCACACTACTTGCAAGTTGCAGACTTGCGTGTGTGGGAGCTCAGAAACCCTAAGTGAAGTCCCATGTACCGAAATTTGCAGTTCAACTAGGCGTACGCCGCGGTACGCGAACACCCCAGCTTAGCTGGCGGACACCGAGAAAGTATTTTGTTGTACACGATGTGTGACTAGCCACAAATTCAACCTAGCCACAAATTCAACTTCAGCAGGGGCATACGTAGCATGAATGAACAAAATCGCCGAGCCCGATCACAAGCATGAAACTTCCGAAAGCAAAACAGCAAAGCATGATAAGACGTCAAACAACTTCCTTTAAAACTTCCACCAATACACATCTACTTCGCATCCTCCCTGGACATGAAATAGCTCGGGAATATGCCCATCAGCTCTTCGAGGTACCAATAATTCCCCGAAAGCTCATCCAGAGGTCCCTTCTTGCTGCGTTTTCCGCGAGACTTGTTCTGCTCTTGACCGTTAGTCGAGTCAGCCACCACCTCCTCGCGCACGATCTGTACCCATAGCCCACCAAGCCCCATCCCAAGGCTCAGCCTATTGAGCACAGAAGGCTCTACGACAAGCACAATATCATCTTCATACGGGTTGTGCGGCTTGCCCGGGCCGCTGCCTTCAACCTCGCCGTTAGGCATGACCACAGCGCCACGGGAAGTCTTGCGGATGGACGGACTCGGGATGTCGCACTCCTCTCTCCCCCACGGGCCCATGACGATCCGCGCAAACCTTCGTTCCAACTCATCCTCCACCATCTCCGCCGAGTCACCCTTAATCTTGGCCTTATCCTTCGGGGGCGGATGGATCGCCTTGATGCGCCGTGTCGAGGACTCCACGATCCCTGTGGTATGTGTCAGTGGGAAAGCGGTGGGACCCATAAGGGATATGAGCGCGGGCGGCGGGGACAGCCAGGAAGGCTCAGTCACTTCGGGTGCAAATGAGAGCGGGGCGGAGTTTGCGCCCCATTCATCATCATCACCCGCAGGGGCCCACCTGCCGTCTTCGTCAATGGTACCCCAACCGTCAGAGCCTACATATCCCCAACTGTCGGTATCCTCCCTAACACCCCACCCACCGGCAGCAGTGTCTGCGGTGCTTGCAGACAGGATGTCGGGCGATGCGATGGCGTCAGCGATAGGGGCGGTGGCATTGCCATTGGCGACGGGAGCAGCGGTTTGCATGCCAGTAACTTGGATCTCCATATCAAGATTGTCCTCAAGAACATCCTTTAGAGCGGTTTCTTCCGTATCTGGCAGAACAATCTCCATCTCTGCGCCGTCCTGATCGGTTACAGTAATCGTCTGATCAACTGAAAAGGAAGAAGAGATGAATACATCGATAAATTATTAAGCCGGTGTAACTCAGATTACCTGGAGCAGGCGGGTCATCTGCCTTTGAGCGGGCCTCGAATGACCATTCAATTCCGCCTTTTCGGTCAAAACACTCTTTGCAGCCATCGCTGAACGCATCAGGTAAGGCCTGCCCGATCTTGTATGTTAAAGGCAGTTCCTTCTTCGCGAGCTCAATGATATCAAGAGCACGGCGAATGGCGCTTTCATGTGATGCTCTGGGAAGCACTCGGTTCCGCAAGATAAAGTTCAGGAAGAAACTGAGAAGGTGTGGTGCGTTGATGAGGTTCCTCTCCGACCTATGGTAGATATTTCAATGAGAAATGCGGCGCTCAGGGCAATTAAGAGACTCACCAGATAAGGCCTTGTTCTCGCATGTACGACGATAAGAAAATTGTGACCGACTTCTCTGGGTCATTCAAGAAGATGACAAGCTTTTCCTCACGCTGTTCCTCAGTTTCAGTTTTGGGTGCCCGAAAAGTATCTTCATCGTCATCATCGTCATCATCCAGCTCAACAGAGTAAGCTGTGCGAACACGATTCTTCGACGAAGGCACTTGTCCAGAGGTGTCCTCTTTGTTGGTCTGGATGTCCGAGGGGCTGTCGCCATCGCCAGCGCCAGCGCCATCGCCATCGCCATCGATATCTGGGGATGCATCTTGATCTCCCTTGGCAGGTTTGCGATAGACAGTAGGATTTACGAGGAGCCCAACGTACAGACGAAACTTTGATGAAAATGTGAGCCCGCGCAAGTGCAAAAATAATTATCAAGTACCTGATCCCAAAGCTGGTTAACCCCAGAAGTGACCGGTGGCCAGGTACGATTGACCCGGAAGTCATTCGCAGCGTGAAAGAAGCGATCCACAGCGGAGACATTCCTGTTAATAAGTGAGAATTGACCATAACATCGAAGTCAAGGACCTACGAATCGAACTTCTCCTTCGTTATACGCAGATCCTCACCTTCCTCCCACTCCTCGTACCAGGGGAGTTTCTTCGCAGGAATACCATCCGCAGCAGTAGTCTTCTTCTTGCGCTTCCTCTTACGTGTGTTGCTCTTGCACTCGTCTGTCGAATGCTTAACACGCAACTCGACAGTGGGTATCCCGATTCCGTCGAGCTCCATGTCTTCCTCGTCCAGGCCACCAGTAGCTTCAGAGAATAGCTGTATCCCGCGCGGCCTAAAATCCTTGAATGGAATAAGCGTCACACCTGGCGGGGGCGCTGGGAAGGGCGGAAAAATAATGAAAGGCATCTCCTCGCTCGTCGTTATCGTGTTCGCCGCAGAAGGTTCAACGATCCCTGAAGGCATCTTGAGTGAATGTTGCGGTAGATGATCAAGATGGGGATCGATAACAATGTGTTCAAATAGAAGTGACCTGCCGGGGAATCCGATGGAAGCGAAGAATGTGTTCCTTAAAACCACCGTTCGAATCTAGATCATGATGCAAACCAACCGCAAGATACAAGGTATGCATGGTGCAATATTGTACATTGTAAATATGTCTATCATACAATACTCCATAACGCGATAGTGAGTCCCCCTACCGGACTTCCTTCGGTGGTATCCACTCTGGTATCTTGCCCCACTCAAATTTCTCTGCTGCAAAGGCAGCCTTCACATCCGCTGGCAATATATCCACATAGTTCGCTGGTAATAGCGCAGCGTACCTGTCAGGTTTTATCTGGACTTTAGACCGCAAAACCCCTGGTGCTAATGTAGACGCCGTGGAAGGATTGGATGGCGTCGTCGTAGAATTGGCGAAAGATTTAGAAACTGCGGGTGCAAAGGGTGATGTGGCCCCAGCGCCTGTGCTACCAAAGGCAGATGCCGATGATGGCGCCGAAGCGAAAGCAGACTGGGGCGTTGTTGAGGACCCGCCGATTGCGCTCGCGCCAAAGGCGGACTGTGGTATTGTTGATGACCCACTGATTGCGCGTGATGCAGAGCTAAAGGCGCTCTGTGAGGGCACTGCAGGGCCAAAGGCACTTTGCGCCGGTGCGGCAGGTGCGAAAGCACTTTGTACCTGCGCCGGCGCACCAAATGCACTTTGTGTTTGCCCAGCGGTAGGGGCTCCGAATGACGGCTGTCCAAACGTCGATCCTTGCAACGGTGCTGACGCAAACCCAGGTGTCTGAGATGCAAACGAAGAGAACCCGCCACCAGCTCCAGTCCCAGTGCTCCCGAATGCCGACGATGGTGCTCCAAATGCGCCTGTGCTAGATGCTGAAGAGGCAAATGCGCCAGATCCAGGTTTTATGAACGACGGCTGCCCGAAAGCCGATGTTGCCTGAGTGGCTGATCCGAATGCAGAGGGTTGCGGGCTTGGCTGTGGTGCAAACGCTGACATGGCCTGAGCAGGCTGCCCAAACGCAGACGTTGACTGCTGTGGTTGCCCGAATGCTGACGTTGACTGTTGTGGTTTCCCGAATGCTGATGCACTCTGTGTAGGCTGTCCAAACGCCGATGTACTCTGCGCAGGTTGCCCAAATGCAGACGCCCCTGCAGACGTGCCAAACCCTGTCTGGCCAAATGCAGGCTGACCAAACGCAGATTTTCCAAACGTGTTGGATGATGCGCCTGATACCGATGGTGTAGCCCCAGCACCAAATGCCGACCCAGCACCTGCACCTGATCCAAACGTTGATCTGCCCCCGAAGGTGGACACAGGACCCGGTGCATTCGTCCCGGTTGAAGCTGCTTCCTTGCTTAATTTGAAAGCAGCGTCATATAACTGCTGGACGTTGCGCCTAGCGTTGCTGTACGCCTGGTCCGAGGCGGTTATTTTGTCCGACTCGTATTTTATCTGAGCTTAACATCATCAGTTGCTAATGGAGGATTAACTTCGACAATTTGCTACGCACGTATTCATTGATGGTCCCAGCCTTCAACGCAGTCACTGCCTTCACATGAAGTTCCTCAAACGACTCATCCAGTCCTCCGATCACTATTGGTTCGTACTTTGCAGCACTATAGGACGACAACGGCCACAACGGTTTATCTTGTTGAGGGGTGACGTCTTTCGCCATCGATTCCGTGCTAGGTGGATTAGATAAATATATGACTTTCTTGTATTCCTGGTCTACTCACGAATACGGGACTGCCATATCTGCAGAATTAGTGTTGGTGTTGGTCCAACTCTGATCTAATTATCAGATGTAAGAAATATGATAGGAAAGCCATAAGAAAGATGAGGGACATACTTCCAAAGCCACCCTGTTGTGCTCGATCCGCTGGATGTTCGTTCCGACATCTATCACCGTACTTGCACGTGCCACGAAGAAAGTACGTGCAGACTGTCTAACATTGCAGAGGTTAGTACCGCCGCAACCAAGCTCTCAGAGTAGTAGCGCACCATGGGATATGGAAGGAGCTTCAATCAATCAGTCAGGGACATAGCGCGCCTATTTGCGTATGTTTACTATTGACCTTAGAATTCAACAAGGACAAACTCACACCCACTCCTCATTCCGAGTCGTACCACATAAAATTGCAGCACGCACGTCTCCCTTCGCTGAACTTGCACCGGATCGCTTCTTGGCCCCACACCAAGTGGCACCCCGACAAGGACCCCGGAAACCGCAACTTCAACATCGCGCCCAACGGTGTCCTCGCCCTCCAAACCCTCAAAAAACCCCGCTAGAACTAACCTAACCTTCATTTAATAGTGACCCAAACGCACTGAACGTGTCAACTAACCAGATGTCCAGCGAAGACCCTCCGGGCAACTCCCAAAGCACTAGGACAACCCGGCCTAAACGCGGAACTGCAACGTTCAGACCATCGAACAGAGCCATCCCAGACCTGATCAGTAACCCCCCCGACGGATCGGAAATCACAGATGAACGCTCAGCAAGAGCAGAATTAGAGAAGCGACTTTTCATCACCCTTGCAACTGAAATCACCATGGAGTCACTAATCACAGCCCTTCTAGACTTCACGATACAAGGACACTCTCTCTCGCCAATGGACATAGGTATCATCAGACCCATCGCTATTCTGCTATACAAGACCGACCACGATAAGAAGGCCCAGACGATCGCCACAGCAATAACGGACTTACTCTCCGACCCCGGCGACCCGTTAGCCAAACTCGACGAGGTGACCACCAGTAGACGACAAGGCAATGACGAAGAATCGGCTCAACTGAATGCGGCAATCAAACACGTAGAAGAAATAGCAGACTCACTGACATCCACCATTAGAACCGCCCAGAACACCATGGAAAAGCTCACCCCCACTCTCATCTCGGCCCAAACACAACTCGACACCATCACCGACAAGGCACTCACCCTCTCACGAGCAG
>MU837208.1:0-27146 GCA_029603245.1 Rhizopogon salebrosus TDB-379
CTTGCAACGACCAGGATGCCGAGAAACGACCATAAACTGCAAAATACGCGTTCACGAGGTAGGTGACCCGACCATAAACTCGCATGTCGCGCATTGACCTCTCGCGACAGGACCCTCTCTTATTGTGCGATGCTATCTAATTGCGTTCAATGCGCTATCGGCCGCAGGATGGGCCCATGTCATTTACCTGGCTCTTAGCGTAGTCATGGATCAACGCGCTTCAAGTTCAGCGTACAGCTTCTTCGAACCACTCGTTCACTACGTACCGACTTCCATCGTATCCCTGTTCAACGCTCAACCCAAAGCAACTAACCACTTCTCAAACACTCTCGCATACTACTTACGTCCTTATGTCCCCGCGACATACGACTCCACGTTCTCCGCCCTTACACCTGTGCAGTCGCTCGCTGCCCTTGAGGTCATCCATGTCCTCCTCGGGTTGGTGCGCTCGCCGCTTCCAACCACCCTCATGCAAGTCTCCTCTCGCCTCATTCTCGTCTGGGGAATAATCGAACGCTTTCCTCACACTCATTCGAGCCCACTCTATACTACTATGGTCCTTGCCTGGGCCCTCACCGAAGTACCGCGCTATGCATACTACGCGCTGTCGCTTGCGGGCTGCGGCGTGCCTACGTGGCTTACATGGATACGCTATTCGACCTTTTATGTCCTTTACCCCGTCGGCGCAGGAAGTGAAGCTCTCGTCATGTTGAGCACCATTCCGGAGTGGAACGGTGGCAGGTGGGCGACGTGGGGCCTCGAGGATTGGGTCAAGGCGGGTTTGGTCGCAATTTGGGTGCCTGGTGGGTTATGAATGCCACCTTATTTTTGCTCGCTGACTCCTCGTTCTCGTAGGGTTGTGGGTGATGTACTCCCATATGATTCATATGCGCCGCAGAGTGCTTGGCGTTGGTAAGGGCCGCAAGTTGGGAGCAATGCCCAACGACAGGGTTAAGGCGGAGTGAGAGCCGTCATGAGTACATCGAACTTCTACATAATGGCGAAAACAAAAATGCCGCTCATCATCTATAATATCCTGGAATCACTTGCCTTACTATATAATCACGCTTACACTCGTCTTCCACGTTAACGTGAGTGTGGGTATGTGCATCCTTTATGCGTGATTCTATTCGACGCAAGAGAGGCACATTGGTGAATGTCGTTTTACGCACCCTCAGCCACTTACCTATTCCACTTATCAACCCTCTATATGTATGTACTCGATTCTATCATGGATTTGAATGTCCAGGACAATCTGGGAGTGTCAGGTTGTGGCAGGATGGGATCGAAACGCTTTTCCTTCAAAACTCTGATAATGCAAGCTCTATGTATTATTTAGTGGAAAGACTGAAAGCATTAGCGCATCATTTGGAGGTTTTGCTATACATTTGATTCAAGACTACATCCAAACCTAATTATAGGTCATACTGTACAGCTCCTTCGGCAACTCCCGTGAGTCCATAAATTCGAGTTGGTTCACCTTGTTTTTGGTCCCAACTTTGTTCACCTATGGCTAAGCTTCGGCACTCTGTGAGTTCTTTACCTGTGCCGACTTTTGATTGTGATGATTGTATTGCTGTGCACCAGACCGAGTGTCCGCACGATGGAGATAATTTCCCTGGCCCTCTATTTACGCTTGAGGGTCCTGATCTATTTTTTTTTGTTTCAAATCTATCGCATGTTAACTCGTAACTGACATGTTACAGCCTACAGGTGTCCAGACAATCTATTATTTTGTTTCTGCCCCTTTGTATGGATTCAAATCATGTTAGTTTTCAAAGCACTTTCTACCGATTCTCATACATACCAAAATGTACACGACGTTGCGTTCTGTGCGGTTTCACAATTGAGAATTCATATGAAAGCCGTTTTGAAGGCAGGCGAAAAAAAAAAAAACGCCCCCGTTGAACCGCATTGTACAGTACTAGTGGCAGTTTTTCTCGGAGAACGCTTGCAACTGCCTGGTACTTCCAGAAATAATGAAATCCTCTGCCAAGTGGTTAGAAGCCGCACGCCGAACTCTTTCAGGTATGACGCTATGATACATATGGCCTTACATAACGTTGAAACCTGAAACCCGATCCGCAATGCGCAGTTATACTACTAGTACGGGATCCGTATAAGTACTTTGGAGTTTGGAACGCCAGCTACACGAAGAACTGGTGCATAGTTCGACCGTCGTGGTTGGAATCGACTTCTCAATCTTCGAACCTTCTACATGACCAACCCGTGATCTAACTAAAATTTAACGATGCGCCGATTTTTATGGATCGGACACTTGAGGCACGTCGTGGCGCTCTTTTCAGATGCCCACACTTCCACACATACCTGACAGGGGCAAGACAGCTACCTCTATCTTCAATCTCATTCTCTAGAAGAACGACCGTCTTCCATCTCTAACTAGGGGGATCGATCTAGATTTCACACCAACCAACAATTGCTTCTTTGCGATGAGCGTCGCCACTCAGAATGCGGCCCACTTGATGGACAAGAGTCACAAGACAGAAAATACTAGACCTACCAGAAGAGACCCAATAGCTGTCGGGCGTTATTGCGCAGTTTAACTGTCAGTTCTATATGGAGAGCATTCCGGGTGACTTACATGCATCCTACTTCCATCATGGGCAGACTTGGTGGCTGGGCGGCTGGGCACGGGCCGTGTTCAGAGCACTCTTGCATCCGTTCAAGCGGCCAGCAAGCCATACTTCAGCACTGCCAAGGCTGCCACCTAGGTATCGACTGGCTTCGGCATCGGTCGCTGCTTCCGAATTTCTCCAGGAGGGGCGATTCCGCCTACGGGATCCTGGGGTTTCCCGATCTTAGCTTCAGGCCTATCTCGACAAAGCCAACGTGAATCTTCGGGCTAATCACGCAAACAAGAGGTCTGCACACCATTTTTCTCTGATTCTTCTTTTCGCAATTGACACGAGAAAATGCGAGTGTCGCGATCAAGAGGTCACTTTGGTTGTTATACATCCACGGAACCTTCCACGTGGGTCTCAGTTCTTATGTTGATCTCCCTGCACGTTTACTCTCCTAAGTTGACCTAGCCCGTCATAGGCCGCACAACTAAAATTTATGGTTCGTCCAGGCACGGACCCAAGGGAAACCCCATAATACGGAAGGATCAACCGTCTTCCTTCTGAGTATTTGGTTGGCATACGGGAGACTGGGGAAACCCATTGCGCGAGGACCGCAAATACATAAAAACTGTCGGTCTTCCTTCTAAGTATTTTCTCGGCATGTAGGAGGGAAACCCCACTGCACAAGGACCTCCGACTAGTACAGAAGGATTGTTGGTCTTCCTTCTAAGTATTATCTTGACTCATCGGCAAGACCCACTGCGCGAGGACCTCCGGCGAATACAGAAGGAATGCCTATTTTTCCTTTAAAATTTCTGATCGGCATAGGGGACCGGGGAAACCCCAGTGTACCACATCCGATTAATACAGAAGGGTTGTCTGTCTTCCTTCTAAGTATTTTTCGGCGTGTAGGGGAGCTCCACTACGCTAGGATCTCTGGTGAATTGCCTGTCTTCCTTCTAAGTATTGGGTCGGTATCTAGGAGAGACTCGAAACTCCACTACGCCAAGGCCCCCGGCGGGTACAGAAGGAATTTCCGCTTCCTTCCAAGTTGGTATCTGGTCGGCATCTAGGAGAGACTCGAGACTCCACTACGCCAAGACCCCCGGCGGGTACGGGAGGAATTTATGTCTTCCTTCTAAGTATTTGGACGGCATAGGTTAGGGAAACCCCACTGCACAAGGACCTCCGGCACCCCGACAGAGGACCACCAGAGTCCAGATCTTCCCGGTACGACGGGCATGTCGTCGAAGGGAACAACGTACCAATTAACGTCCTGCTTGCCAGCGGGATGTTCATTGTCGTTTCCTCTAGGGAATTAACCAGGGTAGCGGTATACGTTCCATGGACATTGCCGACGCGTCCCGAAGTCGAATCTCACATTACTCAGTTATCACTTACTGTGCGTACCTTAAAAATCATCTCATCGTCGATAGACCGCGTGGCTAAAATGACCGGCGGGAATGGCTGGAAATATTGGGGGAGTATATCCGGGGCGTTCATAGGCCTAGAGGCGCGCGTGTACACAGGGTCGCCTAGACTAGACCGTATTGTCTCAAAAGCACAGATTGGATTTACAAAATAAATAGAATTGGTAGATGTGCTGATTTCGCAGTGAATACGGCTTCAACTTACCTTCCATGCCACTGCGATAGTTTCATTCTCGCTTGGAGCCACGACTCCGGACGCAGTATCCTCGCCTTTATTCTCGGAGAAGATATGGATGGATTCTGGTACGTCAATGCGCTCTCATGCGGGCTCACCGGCATAAGCGATAAATTTAAGGACGGATTTGCCGTCACGGTGTACCGTTTGGGTAGCACAGGGGGTTCCAGTTGATGAGTCGCATGCTGCAATGTACCTTGGCGGAATAAATTAAGAGGCACCTAAAGCGGGGTGAAACGTCTTGGTGTCGCATTCCGCCGAGGTAGCAATATAATTTCCTCGGTGGACCGAGGATACTTATGGTGGGATTCAAACCAACATGTACGCGTGGTGTAGGATACACTAAACGCTAGGAGAATTTCTGCGTTCACAAGCATCAAACTGCGACTCGGAGGAAAGAAAGACGCTTCCTCTAACCCTGCTCTAGACCAGTCACCGAAACACCAGTAAGGAAGTGCACATTTGCGAAGTTGGCACAGTGACCGATCATCAGCGGTATTCCGGGTTATCCCGGACATGATGGATGAAGGACAAAGCGCTATTAGCCTTCAATCAAGCTCTGAGATTTGGGTAACCAAAGCTATGTATCTTGTGACATTCTTGCTGTTACGACTAATTCTCATAAGAGATATGGCGGGGATAACTGGTAAACAAATAAGTTAGTTATAAGCGCATCTTTGTCCATCGTAAAGCTCCTGCGGGCTTGAATCTTACCTATTGTAAACTCTCAAGTTAGCGAAGCCCTTGATAAATTAGTCAGCCTAACATAGGGAGCAAGATTGCAAAGAATTTTTGCTGTGTAAGATCCACGAGAAGCTTGCCGGATATGTCCCCTGATGAGAATTCATACTGAGAGGTGGGTGTGCCGTAATAAAGATTGGCTAGCAGTTCTTGGGCCTGGCAGAAGACGATTCAGAAGCTGAGACTCACCACGTATAAAAGCAGTTTTCTATGGCTGTGTGGCCACGAGGCAACGTGATATGAAGATCAAATTAGAGGGCTCTTCTTCATAGGCACAGTCAAGGATAAGCCGATGAAGTGTGTTTGACGTCGATGACCCCCTCTGTTTAGAAAAAAAGGGTTGTAAGGACATGTGACGCGTGACCTCACTGAAAGTTATAAGGGTTATATATGGAAATCTCGATTATCGCTATTCCTCCACCTCAACAACCAACTGACTCGAGTCTATTGACTTTCGATGCAGCCAGGCTCTGCGTCCGCTCAGGACTTTAATGTTTCTTCATCTCCGGTTTCAAGGGCTCCTCTTGTCCCGCCGTCCCAGAGATCAGCAACCCGTCCCCCACCTTCCTCGGGTGGTGCCCCCCGTAATACTTTAAGTGGTCTCCTTGCAAACAGAGGCGGAAATGCCCCGATACCCCCTTCATTGCAAGCAAAAATGACCGCAGTATGTCTTCTACTTTATCACTCACTCCCTTTTCTGGTTGACCCGAAATTTTCAATGCTGTGTCTGACATTACTCTCTTTAGATGCTGAATCGCGGCGGATCCCCTGCTTCGCCTGGTCCCGCTTCTTTCTCCATTGACTCCACTGCGCAAGCCCTCCAACGTGCCTCCATAAATGAATCAGGTCATACATTTCTTCAATCGTATCAATCCTTTCCCTCGTCGCCCTCACAGTCTTCGGCTGCGACACGCGCTCGTGGACGTGGCGCAGGTGTTGTCGCTGCGGGTCGGCGCAATAAGCCGGGACTTAAACTGTCTGACATGAGTCCTGAAACAGGGGGCGGTGCCATCGGTGCAGGCCTTGGTGCAGGCCGACCATCCCTAGCTGAGGCTAGGAGAGGACCTTCTACATTCGACACACCATTTGCAAATTTCAATAAGATCGTGTACGTACTTGTCTATCGATCTCCTCCTGCTATCACCTTTTAATTCCGACACGTTGCTCATGTAGTGATCCGTCCGGTCGCCTCAACTTTGCCGGTAAAGCCGTTATCCATGCCTCTGGTGTCGATTTTTCCAACGGATCGTCTTTCGCAATAAATATGGATCAGCTGGTTCTTGAGCAGGAACTTGGCCGCGGTAACTACGGCACAGTGAAGAAAGTTTTACATCGTCCGACGAACGTCGAAATGGCCATGAAGGTTTGACCCCCTGATATAGATTTTGGTCCACTTATCTTAGGTATTTCTTCCAGGAAATTCGCCTCGAACTAGACTCGTCTAAGCTCAATGGCATACTCATGGAGTTGGACATCCTTCACCGTGCTATCAGTCCATATATCGTGGAATTCTATGGTGCCTTCTTCGTGGAGTCGTGTGTGTACTACTGCATGGAGTACATGGATGGTGGTTCGCTTGCTTCTCTTTGTTGCTTTCCGAACGGTAATGTTTCTCTGCCGCCAAGTTTATCCACCAGCCCGGGCTCTGCATGGACCTCCAGCCCTGCCCCACTTGCGGATGAGCATCTTGGCCGCATCGCGTCGTCCATGACACATGGTCTAGAATTCCTTAAGAGCGAACTTGGGGTCATGCACAGAGACGTCAAACCTACGAATGTCCTTGTGAATCTTAGGGGTCAAGTAAAGCTATGCGATTTCGGCGTTAGCGGACAGCTGGAGAAGAGTATCGCAAGAACAAACGTCGGATGTCAAAGCTATATGGCTGTGGGTTCTACTTCCTATTAACCTTCCACTCTACTTATCATATGTTCCGTAGCCTGAGAGAATTAAAGGGTCTTCGCCATCTGGGTCCAATATGGAAGATGCATTCACGTCATACACCGTCAGCGCGGACGTATGGTCCCTGGGCCTATCTATTGTTGAAATTGCACGGGGAAGGTATAGCCTATTTAACTCATCGATCCCTGCCACGGAACTAATCAAATGATAGATACCCATACCCGCCGGAAACCTATGAGAACGTATTCGCGCAACTAAGTGCCATAGTGGACGGTGAAGCACCTGGACTGCCGGAAGACGATGAAATCACAGACGAAGAGGAACTCGAGTTTCATGCTACAGGTTTATGGAGCGCTACGCGTAAGGGAAAGCGGAGGTGGTCTCCGGAGGCGCGCGACTGGGTTCGACAGTGCCTCATCAAGAATGCTGATGAACGTTCCACCTACAAGGAACTACTTGAACATCCATGGATGGAAATGGATAGGCAACGAGAGGTGGACATGGTAAGTTGGGTATCAAGAGCGATTGAATGGAGGGATCGGGGGATGAGTATACATTCACGCTAATCGTCACCGCTTCTCCGGTTCCATGCGCCTCTCATTGCATCTTCACTTCACTGCGTACCGTCTTCCATATAGTTACTTGACGCATACCGCCATCGCTTTACCCAACATCCTCGTCACTCATGTGTATTATTCACATTCACACTCACCCATCGACGGCCGGTCGTTGATATACCCTGTTCTCTTTGTTGTTTTTTGACGTTGTCGAATATTTCTCGTATCTCGGGATGACTGGGGCAATATATACTTAGTTATCATTTTGCAGGCCCATGTAGCTTTAGTTTTGTTGCTTGCAATCCATCGCTCGGCACCGCCAGATGTTTGGTTGTGTTACATGTTGTCACATCATGGGTCTTCTCTTCTATCGTCAAGTAAGTTTTAACATTTTGTTTTGGATCGATATCCGCTTTCAAGCTGTCGCTCCACTCAGGTAATTACCGGTTTTGCGTGTTATCCGACCAATCTCATTGTTAGCAGTCATTTTCAGCTTCGCGCTGGCCCTTCGTGCGGTCTACTTCTTTTTGCGCAACGTATTTTCCCGCCAGTCCAAACATCCATTCTCCGCTATGATTCATGTCAAATGGGACCGAGAAAGGCTGCATTTTCCATTGCCTCCTCCGGAGACTACGCTCGGGAAGCTGAGAGCAGACCTGGCAGAATATACCCACCTTCCGCCCAGTTCCTTCAAGCTCATTCACGCTGGAGCTGTGATGAAGGATGATTATGCGCCACGTACGTTGAACCACGCGTGTGTTCATCCTATGCCCCAACTTAACACCCTCCAGTGTCAGCTTACAATATTCGCGAAAACTCTACTATTGGGCTAATTGGTGGCCATCCGCTTCCATCAGCACCGACCGCTGCGCCACCATCCAGAGTATCCCAACCCAAAGTGAAAGAGCCTCCATCAGAGCAAGGTACCATCAGTGCCATCCGATCTGAGCTCGAACGTGTACGGACGACACTCGTACCAGACGTTGACGAGTTGATTAGCGCCCTTGCTCCATCCGTAGCCACAACTACATCATCTCTTACGCCAGCACCAACACCTGCATCAGGAATCGCAGGAGCACAGTCATTTAGCACCCCTGCGCAAGTTCCCCCAATTCCTCCTCATCCTACGCCCGCGTCATATTCATCAAAACCCACTCCTGCGGATCACACGCGTTTATCTGAACTTCTTCTACAGTCTTTGTTGCGTCTTGATGCGATGCATCTAGCAGGGTCGGATTGGCCTGATGCTCGAGCTGAACGCAAGGCTGCTGTGCGGGAGGTGCAAGGGGTGCTTGATCGGTTGGATGGGGCTTGGTCAGCGCGGTAGGTGTTGACATATGAGTCCGTGATCTATGGACTGGAGGTAGCAGATCATATTAGATGATGTGTGTTGGGCTCCTAGTGATATACCTTAATATACATTCAGTGGGCCTTATCAGTTGTGTTCCATGCCTTGGCGGCATATGTGGGCACTGTCAGATCGTGAGGCTGAGTGGCTACTTACTGGAAACCACAATCCGTTGCAAGGGACCACGGCCCCTTGTGTTGCTTCCGGTCCTCCAATATACGGTTTTACGGTGTCACGGGGAAAAGGGAATGTCACGTGAAGAATTTCAGACTCAGCCAAAGTATCTTTCTGAGGTTGCATTCCATCGAATATTGTTGACCGCAATGGACTCTCCAAAACGCATAGGCTCTCCATCGTCGACATCGGAGGCAAAACGAATCAAACTCACAGTTCCTCAACAAAATCAAGGTGCTTCGCCTGTAGAACCCGAGTCAGCTCCAGGAAAGCGCAGCGAACTCGACCCAATTCAAGGCGGAGACATTGGGAACATTCCACCTGACGCCGGTGAACCCACGTCAGCGGAAAATGGCTCAGGTGTTGTTAGGGTGCAGAAGGAGGGAGAGGGCGAGGAAGATGCTGGAGACGTCTCAATGGGCGAAGCGGCTGATGAAGAGGCCGAATCTGGAGAAGAGAACGATGATGAAGACCCTGCACAACTCGAGGCTACTCGCTTGGGGCTCGAGGACCAGGCAAGAAAGTACCTTGCCGCCCAGACACACGACGTTGTTATCCCATCCTACTCTGCGTGGTTCGACATGTCCAAAATTCACCCCGTCGAGCAACGCGCCCTCCCAGAATTTTTCAACTCGAGAAACCGTTCTAAAACGCCCACCATATACAAAGATTATCGCGACTTTATGATTAACACGTATCGTCTACGGCCGACGGAGTATTTGACTGTCACCGCATGTCGGAGAAATTTGGCAGGCGACGTGTGCGCAATAATGCGCGTGCATGCATTTCTGGAACAATGGGGTCTGATCAACTATCAGGTGCGAATGTCAGAAATATCGTCCAATTTTGTGATGACTTAGTTTTGCTGCTTAAGATCGACCCAGAAGCACGACCAGCCGCGCTTGCACCCCCTTTCACTGGCCATTTCCGCCTCATCCTTGACACGCCTCGGGGCATGCAGTCATTGCACCCCGGGACTCGCCCTACTTCGCATCCAGCAGCAGGAATGAACGGTGCTCCGAAGCCCACACAGCAACACAGCGGGTCCGGCTCGGCGTCACTTGAGTTGCGCAATTCAATCTACCAGACGACATCCAAAGCATCACGTGCGGTGACCCCTGCTGAGGCGAATGCACTCATGAACGGTGTGTCGTCGAAGGGGAACATGTCGTACCAATGCGACACGTGTGGGACAGACTGCACCGCACTGCGGTATCACTCGCTGAAGGTGAAGGACTTCGAGCTTTGTGGTCCCTGCTATCTTGACGGGCGGTTCCCGTCGACGATGTTTAGCGGGGATTTCGTGAGGCTCACCTCTAGCCCGCCTGGTGTGAGTCATGGCGGGGCAGACGACGACTGGACAGACCAGGAGGTGCTCATGTTGTTGGAGGGTATTGAAATGTTCGATGACGATTGGAGCGCAATCGAGGACCACGTTGGGACGCGTACGGCTCAGCAATGTATCAGGAAATTCCTGGCTCTACCAATTGAGGACCCGTACATCGTTGCAGAAGGCGACGTGGGTCCACTAAGGTTTGGGCGGATTCCGTTCGAACAGGCAGATAACCCTGTGATGAGCGTGGTCGCGTTCCTTGCCGGCGTCGTTGGCTCAGGAGTTGCCGCTGAAGCGGCAAAGACAGCCATGCATGCCTTAACAGACGGTGTCTCAAAGGAAGACGCAGAGAATGCAATTGGTGATGAAGGGGAGTCTGGGGACAAAAAGGATCTAGCAGGTGAAGACACAATGGATGAGGATACTCTAGATGCGTCTGCAGCCGCGAACTCTCAACCAAAGACTGGCACTCCGTCAAATACAGAAGGTGCACCCGCCGACACCGCAGAAGGACGGTCGACCCCACAGACCAAGTTGCCGCATTCTCAAGTCGTGCGCGCAGCTCAGCTTGCACTCAAATCTTCTGCAAAAGCTGCTCAGAACCTAGCAGATTCTGAAGACCTGCATATCCGCTCGACACTCGCGTTGCTCATCAAGCTCACGCTCACCAAACTGGAGCTTAAAATGTCTCAATTTGAGGAGTTGGAGGAGGTTCTGGAAGAAGAAAGGAAGGGTCTGGAAAGTGCTCGGATGGCTCTTGTCAATGAGCGCGTTAACCTTAAGCGCATGCTTGATGGTGTGAGGAGTGAGCTGGCAAAGAGTGGTCGGACATCCATCCCTCCGGCAAACTTGGGTACCACGGGTCAGGGGACGATTGCAACTGAGGTACCGTCTGGTTCTGCTCTGGAGGGGGACGCAGGGCCTCGGAATGATGGGGAGTTTGCTCAGCTGGGGTAATGGGATAGCGGGATGATTTTTATATTTTGTGCATTTCCCTTGGCTTACGAAGCCTTCACCTTAGCCTTACTTTTTGTACATAGTGCTTTCTCTGACTGTACGATAGACTAACTCCTGAGTCTTGAGTTGAAGTCCACTTAATCTCCACGTGAAAACACTTCGGCATCCCCCTTACGAGCAACACTTGCCTTTTTTCCTCATAATGGGTCAGCTACATGCGGATTAAGGAGCAACCATCAGCACGCAAGGGCCCCAATCCGTTTCTCTTACTCGGCTTGTCTGTGGTTTCCTTTGGTGTCTTCTACTACATTGTCAAACGTAGGGAGACAGTTTATCCGGCATCAAAGCAACCTAGACAGCACGATAACCCTCTTGTTCCTCCCCGACACCGAGATCAATAAATCATAACTTCAGAATCAAATCACAATGGCCCAATCAACTTCGGCCCCCGTTTTCGACTTTCGAAAGGTCACAGTCATCTATGTGTTGGGCGGACCTGGAGCTGGCAAGTTTCCTCTCAAAACTCAAACATCACGTATACACTGGTCTGATCAATTTCATAGGGAAAGGCACACAATGTGACAAGCTCGTTGAAACATTTGGCTTCTGCCATCTCTCTGGTTAGACCTTATCTCCTCGTCCTCCAGGGCTGATGCAAATAAAGGACCCAGCTGGAGATCTTCTTCGTGAAGAACAGAACCGGAATGGGTCCCAATACGGTGAACTAATTCGAAACTGCATTCAAGAAGGCGCTCTCGTACCATCCCATGTTACCATGAAGCTCCTTGAGAACGCCATGACTGAAGCGCTGAAGAAAAGGACTGGAGATGGGTGGACGGATGGCAAAGGCCGGTTCTTGATCGACGGCTTCCCTCGGAAGATGGATCAGGCTTTGGCATTCGATGAAACGGTGCGTCATGACCTTTGCTTCCTTTATCATGTCACAATACCGATTTAATACAATCAGCTGTGCCTTGCCTCGTTGGTCATCTTCTTCAACACGTCCGAAGAGGTGATGCTTCGACGCCTGCTGGAGCGCGGAAAAACCTCCGGACGCGAAGACGACAATGTTGAAGTTATTACAAAGCGTTTCCGTATGTGATGGTTGCCAGTTCGTTTTTAGTCCCGACTTAGATTGAGCTCAGGCACCTACAATGAACAAACCATGCCGGTGATAGAACATTACAGGGCGCAGAACAAGCTTGCAGAAGTGAGTGGGGGCCCATGTTTTTTTTTCTTTTTTTTTTTTTACCTCTGATGCTCACTCTTAGATGTGCAGATTGATAGTACGGGATCGGTTGAGGAAGTTGATCGCCTGGCGTCCGTTGTTATCAGGAAGTTGTTTTCTTGAGTCCGACCAGAATACCTTCTTAGACATGGAAATCCGGAATACTTATACAATATGTATCGTGTGCCCGTACTGCTGCGCTGTGTGCCGCCCTCGCGTCTTAAGAATAGCTCCATTGAGCATATGGGGTAAGCCTTTTCATGGATGCTAATAGGTGGATATAAAGGGAACCTATCAGAGTTTACATGATATGCAGGCAGCAGGTGGTTGGAATGAAGGGCTTCTCTCAGATGTCCGCCTGAAATATCGTCTCAAGCAAGCGATGCTAAGCTCAAACTCAGTGAATTTGTGATTTGTTATGCATACAGTCAGTATTTTACATTCTTGTTCTTCGACAGACATGCAGATACATAGATGTTTTGTGATTAGTACATCAGCAAGGCGCCTCAACGCTGGCCGTCTAGAAGAGCATATCAGGCACGTTCAACGAGCAAACGCTTTAAATAGGCACTCACAAGCCTTGGTCTCGAACTTGCCAACACCAACAATGATGTTCTGAGCCTCCTGGGGCTTGCCAGATAGGTAGTTGTCGATGATGCTCTTGGTGCCGCTTGCGTAGCGGGCCTGAGCATCGAGAGTGGTACCAGAGTAATGCGGCACCATGCCGTTACCACCACCAAGTACGTTCTTAGCCGTGCGCAAGACGTGGTCTTTGGGTGCGGGCTGGACGTTCCACACATCACCAGCGTAACCTATCGTCATGTCAGCTCGATGTGCCAAATATCAGGTAGTGAGGGGATCACGGACCGTTCAGGTGGCCACTTGCAAGGGCAGCGGCGACGGCGTCCTTGTCACAGATGGCACCACGAGCGGTGTTGACGAGCCATGCACCCTTTTTGAAGTGCTTGAGAAGGTCAGCGTTAACGAGGCCAAGTGTGCCCTCGTGCAGAGGGCAGTTGACTGTGACAACGTCACACTGCGAGACGAAGTCCTTCAGGTCTTCAACGCGACGAGCTTTGACGGCCTTGCCAGCAGCTGAGGTTACATAAGTCAAGCTAGAGATGACCGAGAATTAAACGGTACTAACCCTCAGGCAGGGGAGCGTAGTCGTAGTAGAGGAGCTCCTTGCAGTCAAAGGGTAGCAGACGCTGGAGAACACGGTAGCCGATACGACCAGCACCGATGGTACCAACAACCTTGCCCTCGAGATCGAAGGCGTTGCGGGCAATGTCAGAGACCATCCAGTCTCCACGCTCGATCATCTAAGAATAGCATGCAATCAATAAGGGAAAGCGCGCATCAGCGCGTGGTCATACCTCGTGTGCTGGAACAAAGTTCCTGACGAGCAGGAGGATAGACATCACAACGTGCTCAGCGACAGAGACGACATTGGAGCCAGAGACCTCCAGGACCTGGATACCGCGCTTCACAGCAGCGTTGAGGTCAATGTGGTCGGAGCCAACACCAGCGGTAACACAGAGCTTAAGTTTCTTGGCCTGTCAGGAGAATAGATCAGCCGTGCATACGAATGGCTCAATCCAGGAATTTGATGCTGTACCTTGTCGACCAAGTCTGCTGTTAGGTACCCGGGGTGGAATGGTGTCGTGATCAAGATTTCAGCCTAAGATGGAATTGAGCACCCGTGGATATATTTATACAGTTGTGGGGTTGGACATACATCAACGATGTGTTTTTGGAAGTCACTGTCAGGACCCTCTTTGGAGTCGGACACCTATATCGATGATCGATTGAGCGCTGAACGTACGGAGAGGGATTTCGACACATACAACATACTCGTGGCCTTGGGACTCAAGCCACTTGCGAATACCGAGCTACATGGAAAGTCTGAAGTAAATATACCGCAGAGTATATGGGATTCTCATTGGGACGTGCCTGGTTCTCCGTAGTACCGAGGAGACGGGGTTCACTGGTAGCAGAGTCACCGCCCTTGTAAAGGATAGCAAGGATCTACGGCGCGTCAGATCTAGATCAATGACAGGGGGGCTCATCATCACCTTAACCATGACTGAGTTTTGAGGAAGGAGATGTAGTTGTGATGAAGTGGGTAAAGGAGGGGATTCTGTTGTTTGCTTGTGGAGAGTCCAGGGCCTTTATAGGGGAGTCCAGAGTGTAAGCGACCATACTTCATCGGAAAACTCATCAGCTGACGAGGTGTGAGCCTGCAGATCGTTGCACTGAGGCTGCGATATCTCACGTCCATTTGACAGATTCAATCGTCGCCCTAATATGATCACGTGTTATGCACCCGGTAGTATCCATAGGTTGACAACCAATCAACAGACAGCCGTTTGCGGAGGCAGATGTTGCACATGGAGGTATATACGGGCGGGATCGGAGCAATCCTCACTCAGGCTATATACGGCGCGCAACGGTGGACGTCCCGGGTTCACGAATAGGATAATCATAGAAGGCTTCACAGCTCGCAAAGCGGGCCTGAGACTGTCCGAGCAGTCAGACTCATCCCACGTCAAACGGAATACATCTTACCAGACGGACTCACCAGACCTTGCGAGAGGGATAGCATTTAGGCGAATATCGGAGCACCTCATAGCATTCTCTACCCAAACCGGGCCAACCAGTACTTCTATCAGTTATTAATAATTACTATCTGCATTCTGTATACTGTAAATTGATCCGTCAGTATGTATTCAAC
This sequence comes from Rhizopogon salebrosus TDB-379, assembly GCA_029603245.1. Lineage (NCBI taxonomy): Eukaryota > Fungi > Basidiomycota > Agaricomycetes > Boletales > Rhizopogonaceae > Rhizopogon > Rhizopogon salebrosus. The sequence goes on from MU837208.1 coordinate 15,219, forward strand.
AAACCAGGGAACCCGGTCACTCACTACAACACAAGTCCATTCCCCGAATAGAGTAGCTAATCATCCATAGGATCTGGCCGGACTGATGGCATCAATTCAACCTCCTCTCCAATTATCATATTGCGTGACTTTTGTTGTGCGCTCTTGACCACTTCCCACTCCACCCGAATGAAAACCCACATCCATCGTCGCAGGACTTCCGCAATCTCAAGCCAGAAAATAAGGGCGGATCCTTCCGAATGGGAATATAAATGGCTCGACAGCTTGATCGACCATGTCATACGGAGTATGAGGTTAAAGAATATAACCAAAGGATATACGGCGAGTGGGTAGAGGAGCACCGGTCGAAGTCCAAAAGGGTATGAGTGCTGCCGGTATATTGCGCCACCAAGGACTTGTTGACTGGAAGAGGGGTGAGACTCCGCGACGACGGGTGTATCAGGAGACCCAGTAAGTTTTGAATAGACTGCGGCTCGCGTGGTGCTACTCCGTGACTCCGCAGACCGAGGCTTCAAAAGTTCAAGGCCCCAATCATTGCTCAGATCCCACCAGAATGAATACAGCGAGTTCACAGTCGCCGCGAAAAGCCTAAATGATCCATGTAGTGTCACTCGAGGACGGCAACAGTTGGTATCTTACCATAGGCGAAATAAGGGGTGTTCTCCGTGCCATGATTCCCCCGTGATCGATCCACCTCGCCTTCCCGCGACATCTAACATTACAATTCTCTGAGCGGCAGAAAGGAAGATCACGGGGAACGAGGATGCATATTTGAGTGCATTAAAGAGCGGTCGCTTACTAGTATTGGCAGGAGACCAGTATTCGATAAGACACTGACGGAAGCGAATTAGATACGGTAAACTGACTTCTTGTAAGCACACGAATGAACTGATAGTGAACGGTGCATACCTCATCAGGGATGGAAGCATCCATTGAGAAAGCCCATCGAGGGATGGGAGCGATAAAAGGCTACCGCCTGGAAGTAGCATGCACGTAGAAAGCCAAACATCTCCGAGGACTTTTGCGAATGACGTGAAGACGTCTGCGAAAATGACATCCGAGAAATGTACTGGGCTGTCCATCGGAGAGAAGAGGCATCTTGCAGCACTCCTATTCGAAAATAATTACAGCTCCATCATAAAGCATCAACAGCGATACACGTACTGGAGGAACGCGTCTCTCTCGCGTTTTTGACAAATCTCGAATGGGCATACAAGAGTTGTTAGCATGCCCAAGAAAGACAGTGCAGGAACGAATTTGAAGGCATCCACTAGCATAGTGTCCGAGCGAGTGACGAGTCGGAAGAAACACCATCCAGCGAAACACCAGGTAAAGTATCCTGCAAATAGACGGTATACGGGCATATAAGACGCTCGAGCACCCGAAAACGCTCGTGAAGGCGGAGAGGTCGTGGGCAGAAAGACGCGCCCGAAATGCAACTCGAGTGCTGATGGTGCATCAATCCCGAGCAGGTGCAATCCATGAAGGTTGGTTGCCCATCCCAGTATGCCCAAGCCGATGAGAAACAGCACGCGAAACGGTAGCGGAAAAGAGGTAGCGAGAGGAATTGCGTCATCCAAGTCCATTTTATAGACACAGATGACGGCTCAGAGCATGGAGAGAGAGACAAAACACTACTGGCACTGGCAAAGCACTGACTTAGTGCCACTGCGCATACACTAAAATGCGCGCCTGTGGTTCATCACGTGACAAACACACATATTAACCACCATGACTGAGAAGGCTGGGGCGTATGGCACCAAGGCCGGTGACACAGACTTCAGGAAAAAATGGGACAAAGAAGAATATGCTGAACGCGCGCGGAAAAAGGACGACGAGGAAAGGTCCCGAATGCAAGACAATGAGGAACGCTTGAAACAAGGTACGCAAGGTCTGCAGCTCGCCTTCCATCATGCGTACAACTTTCTTCATCATGCAGGCAAGAAACCCCGCAAGGCCCCAAAAGAGGACCTTCCGAAGCCGACAGAGCTCATGAAGCGTCGAGAGGGCTCTCTCGAACTGGACAAGAATCTAGGCAAAACTATGGTGGTGCAGAATCCCGGCGCACGAGGGCCGGGACAGCCTGGTTTCTTCTGTGAAGCTTGCAATCGAAATTACAGGGACAGCACCGGTTATCTAGATCACATAAACAGCAAAGCACGTATGTTTTGAACGTAACTATCGCCAGTGGAGTATGTCTAATGTATAACTGCCCATAGATCTCAGGAAGCTAGGTCAGACGACCCGAGTTGAGCGCTCTACCCTCGAACAAGTTCGCGCTCGAATAGCGTATCTACGGGAGAAGACCAAAGAGGCATCGTCTGCTAAGGCTTTTGACTTTGATCAGCGGCTTGCAGAGGTCAAGGCAAAAGAAGATGCACGACGAGCCGAGAAGAAGGCTCAGAAGGAGGCTCAAAAGGAGGAAGCTCGCCTCGCACTTGCCAAGAACGCGGCGGTCGACGGTAATGACGAGATGGCGAAGCTCATGGGCTTCGGTGGCTTTGGGTCCACTAAGAAATGATCATCTGATACCCACACATTCTCACATCTCATCTGTATCTGTAGCCGCAACTCACCACTGTATCATCTCGCCCGTACCTGTCTGACACTCTATTCTCCATCTCAAGGATTCGCATTCGCGCTAAACTAAATGCGCGAGCAGGTAATATACAACATCCGTTCACTGGTTTCTTGTCTACTTCTGTCACTCTGAAACAACTATCCCCGAACTAGTGACAACATGAACTTCACGTCCGCCACCTCCTGTTCTTCCTCGATAACAAGCTCTCCGCCATTCGTGGTCTTCATTTCAGCCGGGACGCTCCGGATGGTCTTCTGAATGACTTCCCCATGCTCCTTGAGGGCGTTTTGCAGCTCTGCCCCTGAGCCTTCCTCAAAGCGGTAGTACACATTCACATCATCAGTGGCTTGCAAGCCAGCCTTTTTCCGAAGCTTCTGCACCCGGTTGATGACTTCCCTAGCAAGCCACTCGCCCATCAGCTCCGGGTGGACCTGGATATCCAGCCTGACTACGACATCATTATCGGTATGGGTCGCGTACTGGCCCTCAGAAGCGGGTGGCAACGCTAGGTACCGTTGGACGGTCAAATCACCAGCGACCAGCTCGATGCCATCAACTGTAACCTTGCCTGAGTCGACGTATGCCTTGACGTCCTCGGACGAGACATTTGGAAGTGCATTTTTCACGCGTCCGAGGTCCTTGCGCAGTTTCCGGCCCAGCGTGGCCCAATCTGCGACAGCTTGGTAGCGAATGCCACACGCGGCCTCGTCCGTGGTGAACACCACGTCGCGTACGTTGAGCTCTGATTGGATATAACGCTGCAGAGACTTCACGTCAGCAATGTACTGCTCCTCGGGGTGGAAGATGAGGAGTTCTTTGAGAGGCGTCTGTGTGTGGCACATTAGTTGAGGAGCTCTCATAATGATGAATAAAGCCAACCTTCAGGGACAAGGTGTTCTTCTCTCTGATATACCGAGTGAGATCGATGACAGCTTGCATGCGCTTCACCTGGCGTTCGATCACCTCATCGAAGTATTCTTCCTTGACGTCGGGGAACATGAGGAAGTGGATGGATCGTGCATCTGGAACAGAAGGATCCTCGGGGATATATTCACGCAGCGTCTGGTAGAGGTTCTCTGTCAAGAAAGGAGTGTACGAGGACTATCAAAGAAACATCAGTATAGACAGACATGGTATTTTCCCGTAGAACACGTACCATAGTCCTGCAAAGTGTGAACAGTGTCTCGAAAAGCGTGTTGAGTGCCGCAATCGTGTCCTCCTTGCCATCCTCCCCCTTCAATCTCCGTCTGTTGAACCGGATGTACCAGTTCGTCAGCTCGTCGATAAGATCGAGTAGCCGTGGCAGAATGGTGTAGAGCCTGTAAGCCTCCATCTCGTCCTTGACGAGTTTGATGAGAGACTGACAACGAGCAAGGATCCACCGGTCCATAACGTTGTTTGAAACAGGGGCATGGGGATTGTACATGAACTGCACGCCAGTGGTTTTATGGAGGAGTGTCACTTGACCGAGGAAGAATCGGACGGAGTTGACCCATGGAAGAAGAACACGAGAGATAACGTCACGGACACCCTCCTCACGGAAGCGCAGGTTTTCACCGCGCACGATGGGAGAGTTAACTAGGAACATTCTGGACAATATAAGTTATTCGAATAATATTTATAACTTAGGTGACACTGACCTCGTAGCGTCCGCACCATATTGGTCAAAGATGAGATGAGGGTCAGGGTAATTTCGGAGACTCTTGCTCATCTTCCTGCCATCAGCGGCGAGCACGAGACCAGTGACAATCAAGTTCTTCCATGGCGCAGTGCCGAAGAGATGCGTTGAAAGAATGAGTAATGTGTAGAACCAACCCCGGGTCTGATCGATACCCTCTGATACGAAGTCACCTGGGAAGTTCTCGAGGAAAGACTCTTTATTTTCGAATGGATAGTGGGCTGATGCGAATGGCATGCTGTAAATTTGGCGTCGTCAATATAATTTGTGAGGATGAGGATGAGGAAGCTGGGCTTACCTTCCAGATTCGAACCAGCAATCAAAAACTTCCTCCACACGCTTCAATACTCCCTTGCCCATCTTCGAAGGGATGGTCAGATGATCGATATGTTCACGATGGATGTCCGTGAGTCCAGTAGCGCCAGTCAGCTCTTCGAGTTCGGCGATGGAACTGATGCAGACAACCTGTCCCCAGATTAATATTGCAAAGCATGGCGACAATCACTGATACTGACCTCCTCATAATCATCGCTAGCCCACAGAGGTAGTGGTGTGCCCCAGTATCGGTTTCTGGATACATTCCAGTCACGCGCATTAGCCAGCCAGTTTCCAAAACGACCGTCCTTAACATGCTGAGGTACCCTGGTGAATGGAATAGAATTCGGTGAATGTTCGCGGGGGAGTAAAATGTTGCGCTCACCATAGAGTTTGAAGGTTATTGGCGACTAGCTGGTCTACGATAGGCTGTACACGGATAAACCATGATGGCACAGCACGATAGATCAAGGGTGATCCTGATCTGGAGAAGAAGTCAGCGTATCGATCAGACATCTTGTTGAAGAGCTTTACCGCCAGCAGAATGGATAGGAGTGCTTGATAGTCGACTGTACAATAAGGCGACCTTTCGCCTTCAAGACCTTCATGATCTCTTTATCTGCGACCTGAAGGTCAACCGTAAGCACCACCAAACAGTTGTAATCCATGAAAAATAATAGACCTTGATGTAAACTCCCTCGAAATCCGTGACTGGCTTAGTGAATTTGCCTCCATCGTCCAAGGGGCAGGGTGCCATTTCTCCCAAACTGAGGATACCATTCTCAATGGCAACGCGGGCGTCATCTTCACCGAATGCTGGGGCTTGTTGCACGATACCTGTGCCATCCGTCGCTGTGACATAAGTATCCGCGACTACGAGGAATGCGCGATCCTCATACTAGAGGGTGGTCAGAAGCTGTACGAGACAAGGGCATTGCACATACCTGTTCGGTGAAATACTCGAAGAGGGGCACATATCTCCATCCCTTCATTTCGATACCTTTGTATGATGCGAGTTTCTTGAACTTGGCCTTCTTGGGGTCCTTGTAGAGAGTCCCAAGAAGTTGATCGCAAAGGATGTAGTTCGTGTTCTGTGCCTCATCGTGGATCTTGACGTAGGTCAGGTCGGGGTGAACACACAGGGCTAGATTAGATGGTAAGGTCCATGGCGTAGTCGTCCATGCCAGAAGGGATGTGCTAGGATCATCCACTAGTGGGAATGCGACTGTAACTGCAGGATCATTTACATCCCTATAATCTAGCCCTGCTTCAAAGTTCGAAAGCGGGGTGGTGCATCCTGTAGAATAAGGCATAACGCGCTGGCCACGGTATACCATGCTTTTTTTCCAGAGCTCTGAGAACGCCCACCACTCGCTTTCCATGAAAGGGGTATTTAGTGTTTTGTAATCGTTGTCAAAATCGATCCATCGACCCATGCGCTCGACGGTGACACGCCAATCTGAGGAGTAACGCATGACGATGGCACGGCATTCTGCATTGTACTTGTCGATTCCCATGGCCAAGACGTCTTTTTTGCCGGTGATTCCGAGTTTCTTATCTATCTCGTGTTCGACTGGGAGACCGTGAGTGTCCCATCCGAATCGACGGGTGACATGGTGGCCTGTTACGTGGGCATGTCGAGTGACGATGTCCTAGATCGGTGAAGTAGACATTAGTGAAATTGTGGTGAACACATGCATCAGTATGGGACCATACCTTGATGGTGCCAGCGAGGAGGTGGCCATAGTGAGGCAGACCGGTCGCGAATGGAGGACCATCGAAGAAGACATATTCTGGTTTACCTTCGGATAGCTTCAGACTTGTTTGAAACGCATCTATTTCGCGCCAGAAAGCAATGACTTTCTCCTCCTCCTTTGGAAAGTTGAATGACTGGGTTACTAGCCAAAGGACATGGATGTGTAACGTGAACGGGCATAGGCACTAAACACGCACTGTCATGTTTTGGGAAAGACATCCTGATTTCTCTACTCGGTCTTGAGTGATATCGTGCAGTCTATGTGGGTAGCGTTCGAGGCGCTTCTTTTAGTGATTGATCTAAGACGTGACTCGAGCTTCTGACTCGAGCTGAGTGGGATATTGGAACCAAACTGAGACGGAAACGAGACGGTATAGCCTCGATGCGATGGATCCTGGTTTAGGAGTGCTCGTGGCCGTGAATTGATTTGATTGTCGGGTCTGACTCGAACCTGCTGAAAAGTAATCTAATCTCATGGTTCGGCAAACGGCGAACTTGCCCTCTTCTACCACAATGTAAAGTACCAGAGAGTTTATCACTACTACGCGAGTTGGACAAGTGTTACTTCGTTTGCAGTGTTACTGATAGGAAGCCCGGTGTCAGGTAGGTTCCTGTATCATAATGGATCAGGCTCGGGACCCAGCTTTCCAACAGGAGATTAATTTTTGGGCAGGAGGGGCCCTCCAAGGTCACGGAGCGCAATGTGGACCGTCCTTTGGAGGCTTGTGGCATGCTGTTTGGCTCGTATTCCTTACCTCAGTGACCACAATATGGCCCCGTGCCATTGTGCAGTCTGCCATCATAGCGGGTGAATATTATGACCTATCCAATCAACTTCAACTATTTCTTCAGCCTATGATGGGACCCCGGTCACGCCTCATGGACGACAAACTTCAGGAGATAGCGCAAAACCTGCATAAAGGTGCCCACAATGACTTAATCGCACAAGGTTCATCCACCAAGGAACCGCCGTCAGAGGCCTCCATTTCGGAGCAATTGGTGATAGAAAGGACAAGATCAATACACCTGCTTCTGGAAGTTTTGAGAGATGTGGTTGAAGAAGATAAAGAAAGGGTGACCATAGCGGAAACTGTGACTGAGAAGCTTTTCACAGAGGTATGTAGTTGCATTGCATTTGTAGCCAACATACCTTGAAGATTTCCATTGTAGGCGATAAATCGAACTGGCGGATTCGTCATGAATCATTGATCGAAGACAGTGTGTCCTTGGCTATACATGTTTCTGATGAAAAGCGCCTTGTCCATTTCTTGAACATGTTGAGTTTGCCATATATCGCTCAGAGACTTTCAATTGCTCATCCCAATGTGAAGACATGCCGCAGGGTGGATGAGTACGTCGTCGACAGAGGGGCATATTATCAGGATCCCTCGCGTCGTCGCAAGTGGGTAGCCACCGGTACCACCTACTTTCAACCAGTATCTGGGGTGGCGTCATCCAAGACCAACGTGGCTGGTGCTCGCAAGCCCGATGTCATCCTCGTTTGCGGCGATGTGAGCAACTACCAGTGGTCTGATATAATATCCGTCATTGACATCGAGTATTGCTGCACCAGTGAACTTCTCCGCAGATCAAAGGAGTACATGGTGGAGGTTTCCCGGGTTGTCTTCACCAACCAGGTGGATCGTCGCTTCTTTGTCGGAGCTCTCTTGACTGGAGCGGAATGAGAATCGGTGTTTTCACTCGCGGCAGCGCAGCATTCTATGCACCCATCGATATCTACGCTGATCCCGCCAAGCATATGCAAACCTTATCTTGGTTTGTGTATGCTAAGCGTCAGTATCTCGGATACCATCTTGGCTATTATTGAAGCTCTCCCCACAGATCTGCAGTTGTGGTTGGCATTAAACAATGAAACCCAGTTGCGAACTTCGGTGGCATCAATCATCTATAATAGTATCTCTGGATTTGGCTGTACCACTAGGGTGATGATGGTCAAAGTTACCAAACGGCGACCACAGGATGTCGATGAAATTTTGATTGTAAAGGAGGTTTGGCAGAATGCTTTTTGGCCATCGGATGGACGGATTCATGAACTTACTGGAGGATAAGGGGCGCCTGGAAAAGGCCCGCACAAAATAAGGTGCGCTCCCAACAGTATATTCATTCGTCTCATTTAACAACTTATTTGTGCTTTGTTTTAAATAAGGGCAATAAGTCCAGAAAAAGTAAGATAATCAACTTGAGGTTTTCCTGATGCCCAACGCAGGGTAGTGACACCTCTGGTACTGCGGCTACTTCATCAGCGTTTAACACCTCCGACTCTAGGCTCACATCGTCTGGTACACGTTTTTTTTTTTTTTTTTGAGCCAGTTTATTGTCCGTTGGGGCATTGCCCTATGGTAGACAAAACATACATGTGTGTACTGTATAATACTCTGGTACACGTGCCACATCGTTCAAACGCTCTGGAGAAGGAGGGGAAGCGAAGCGTCAGATATGCCCGGAGGATGAGGTGAATGAGGCGCTTAGTAGTGAGGTCGCTTACATGTATTTGAAGGCTGGATTGAGGATCATGTATTTTTTCATGTATTCCGCGTGTTCTAAGCTTCACATCCCCTTCATGCCCTCTTCGCTTCCTTGCCTTGGCTTCGTAGCACGTACTGCAGACAACTGGCCGAGGTGGCATTACGTCGTAAGTTCCTTAACTCGATTCTCACATTATGATGTAATTTGACTTTGACCTCAGCCATCCAGCACCATTCCAGCTTTCAATTACTGGTACGGAGAGAGCCAAATTGATAGACAAATGAGGGTTCTCGCCATGCGTTATGCTATTTATGTAGCGCTATGTGTCTCAAGAGTAATTTAAGATATCGAAATACGTGTTCGCAGATCACCTTGGCAAAAACTCGGAGTGGCCCAGGGTATTCCATCAGATATCATCTGCTTGGCTGGCGCTTCACCGTACACGGTTAGATGCCGTCGATTGGTGAGCAGAGGCGCACCAGTCGCGAAATGAAGACCGTCGAATAAGATGTCCTGGTTTGCCCTCGGACTTGTTTATCTCGTTCCATCGAAGGAACGATATTCTATGACGATCTTCTATGACAACTTATCTAGGGGAGACAAGCGCCAGTAAACACTTTCGGAAAGCTGAATGATTGCATCAATAGGCATAGTACATTAGGGCAGACGTATCATGCGGCACTATCAACTTTCAAGGACATCCAAGTACGTACTGACTGGCAGATGCCAGAGATGGATGCATTCCAAACAAGTCCGAAGTCATCCATTCAAGTTGAAGGCAAACCAGATACTTATTTGAAGGTCCTCCTTTCGCCACTGGACTACCTCTAGTTACGTACGGTAGAACGCAGGTCATGATCAGGCAGAATCTTGACGATGCGCGATGCGCATTTGGAAACCACCAAACTCGGTTGCTTATGCGGTGGTCAAAATAGGGGCGTGAAAGACGAGTGGCTTAGCATCAAATTGCCATTAGGCTAGCATCAATCTTGAATATTGCTGACTGATGCTAACCCCTTAGGCGAGTCCCAGTCCCTTGGCGAGGTGGTGATACGCGAACACAAGTTGGTCTGTTTCGGTGGACAATGAATTACATAGACGCATGATTGGTCACATCTAAACCATGTTATATATACAGTTTAACTCGCAACGGGGGAGAAAGTCCCCTCATTTGTCGATCAACTTCGCTCTCTCCGTGCCAGTAATTGAAAGCTGGAATGGTGCTGGTTGACTGCAAGGTCAAAGTCAAATCATATCATATTGTGAGCATCAAATCAAGGAACTTACGACGTCACACCGTTAGTAAACACTGGATGGACTTCGATCAGTCGACCATTCGCATCTTTGGCCTTTGAGAAACGCATTGTTGCCAAGGTCTGCACGCAAGCCGCCCATAGCACACCCTCCGCAAAATATCGTCCAGGGCATACTCTGTAGGCTGTTCAACTAGCAACAAATCACATTACCGAACGATGTACCTTCTTCCGAACCCGAAGAAAGGACTGCCTGTCATCCTAGTAGTCGGTGAGAGCTCGCCTGTTGGAAGGAGGTGTCGTCCCGGGTCGAAGTGTTCAGGGTTGACACAGTCGCGTGAAATTGCCCTTCCCAGAATTGTTTAGAGACAGGAATCAGTCTAGCTGCAGCTTACCATGCGTTGAAGATTACGATTGCTCCTATTGCACCAATTAGAAATTCGCGGGCAGAGTAAGCAATGCATGTTGATTGCACCTTTTGGTATATGGAAACCCTGGTATACATCATCCGCGGTTGTAGCGTGAGGAACACCTATTAGGAAGCCATGAGAAGGTGTGGACAGGGATTGTATAAGTCTAACCTAAAGTGACCGGCGGGTGCCATCTCAACGTTTCACAGATAATCGCTTCAATGTAAGGCAAGGAATCTCGATCGCCGAAATCGGGTAGCCTATCCTTGCCTACAACTGAGTCGATTTCTGCTTGGGCCTTCTCTTGAACTTCCGGAAAGAGAACCATAGCGAGAATGAAACTGTGTAACGCGGAGGTAGCCTAGGAGCATCAGATTATTGAGTGAAGGCTTCAGTTCGAAATCCGTTGCGCCTCACTGTTTCAGCTCCAGCTATGAAACCGCGACCAATCAGTACGCAGTAATACGACGGCATCAAATACTCACCAATGTAAATGGTCGCAGCGGCAGTCTTCTTTGTAGCTTCATGTTCCTGGTAAAGCTCGCTGTCTTTGTCTTCTTGCTGGCTGATCAGGAAATCAGCTACCATGGATTGTGGCGCAGTGCCGGTAGCCTTGAAAGGACTGAGGTGAAGGAAACCACTAGTTACGATACATATGAGTTACGCACAACTTCGTTCTTCGTGTATTCGAAGGGCTGCTCCACCACGTCATTGAACATTCGTCTGCAGTTCGCAGCGCGGTCTATGAAGCCAAGGCCAGGCAACCAAGAAGGCAGAAGTTTGACTATTCAGAATTTTTGATATTCAGAGCATTCCGTAGAGGGCAGGAAGGATAAAGCTTACCAAAAGGCAAGGTTTGTAGCAGAGCTGCTCTTTCAGCGCTACCTTCCTCTGCTATAATGTTGGCTAGTGTTTCCGCCTTTCTAACCACGGGATGGTCGTGCGATTTGATGCTCAGGTCGTAGCCATACGTGAGCGACAGCACAGTTGTTGCCGCGAAACTGCAACGAACAAAATCACGACGCTGCACTCCCGTAAATATATAGATACTACTTACGCCTGCAAAATTGTCCCTAGATTGGATCCGGCTCCATCCTGAAGAAGGTTCTGCACCAATGAGTTCGCTTTGGTCATGTAGAGTGGTTGATATTTGACGGTAGCATCCGACCGCAGAGTTTGGTGGAAGAACTTCCTATGCATTCTCCAGGTATCTCCGTAAGCAAGGGCTCCGGTGCTAAATTCAATGCCGAGACTGTAGCAGAGCATCGTTGTGCGTTCATAATGAGTCGTAGGGGTACCACAATGAACTCACAACTTGTAGATTGCGAACTTCGGACGATCGGCATACAGCGCAGAGCGTCGAGCGTCTGACATCACTCTGGCAACCTTTTCTGAGCTCACAATTATGTAGTCCTGTCCAAGAACTCGAGAGTATACTACGTCTCCTA
>MU837208.1:45058-80195 GCA_029603245.1 Rhizopogon salebrosus TDB-379
AATCGGTCTGTGCGCCGTTGCCGGGGAAGCCACTGAGTTCGGCGGTGAAAAACAAAGGATAGTCCGCGGACGGTCCTGTAATAGGTCGCCGTCACATGCTCTTTCAGCTTTAACTTTGTCTGCTTGCTTTTCATGCACATGCCCGACTATGTGCCCCGTGCGGGTCTTGAAGGCCTTATGGAAAACTGCAAACCAGCAACACCGCCGTGTACTCCTTTAGGTGGGCAGACTGGCAGAAGTTCACGAAGCATACTGCCACATGATCGATACCAATCAAGGCCAGTCCTGATTGAGCACGCGTACTATGCAACTCAGATCCCACCATACATCAAAACCTCTGCAGCCTAATCGCTACATACATCTCAAGCTCGTCAGCGCCAACAACCTCCACCCGGTTAACGGAAGCAGCGCAGCGCATCATTGGAATCACTACACCCGATCACTTATTGCGGGCATATGGGAGTAAAGTTACCGGACTCGTGATCTCCCCTGATGAACACAAGATGGTAGGAATACTGCGTTGTGCTGAGGGAGATATACGTCGGGAATAGAGACCGGGTGCTGGCAGTGGGATATCAAGAGGTAGGCATTTGAACCTGGTGTGTGAGGAGTCGCTTTGATTTCCGACTCGCTTCCGGCTATAACACCATTGTCCGCAATGCGTACATCGGTAGGGATTACCTACAGCTGAAGAGTTATTAACACAAGACATCAATGCTAATGGAGACAACCACAGCTAGTTCTTGTGCCAATCACTCGCTCGTTGCGGCACGAAAAGGTAACTGGGCTTACGCGCTCGATGGTGCACTTACGGTGAGATACACTATTTCATACCGCCTTGACAGGGGCTAACTCGACATAGTCTGTCAGCATTCAGCCCTCCTTGACAAGCTATATCTCTCAGGGCACCACCCTATGCGGAAAACAACACTTCCAGGACACGATGAAAGCATTTGAACTCGCGTTGATGCTCAATCATGCGGTTTCAAACACATCTGTTCTTCTTCTCTTGGTTAAGGCACATCAGTTTTCTCCCGTACTGTCCGCTTATAATCATGATGGTTTCAGGCTATCTTATTGTTCAACATGAGAAGGCGCCGCTGCCTATCCAGGCGCTAGCTGCTGCTTGCCCTGAATCTGATATCCCCGTTTGTCGCGCGGTGGAAGTGAGCAATAAATCCTCTCAATGACACCCAGGTTTATGCATGGACGGACTTCGCGCGTCAGAGTTATATCCACATCCGACTGAGCGTCAATGCCCGGGATGGTTTGCTTACCACGATGAAGCTGCTGGCCACTGCACCGCTGCCATCAACACCGGCGCCTTATCGGATTGGGCGATTCGGTCTAAATATAAGGTGTTCGTACTGGTGCGTCGATGTGACTCGTAAGAAAACACTTCTCAATCCCAACCGTGTGCTTTACGTAGCTCTTCGGGTGGAACCTGAGGTCCATGTGGGAAGGTGCAAATCAGAGACGGTGTCATGCACTGCTTCGGGCTGGGAGAATTATCGAAACTCGTGAGGCGTATCCATACATGATGGATGTGGGTAGCAAAACTACGAAGGCTAGCTGCCGTGATTGGTCTATTGGCAAGTCTTCGGTAATGTCTACAATTAATGACCCAAGTTTCACTTAGGTTTTGAGCGAGAATACAACGCATTCTATGCTCGCAACGGAGATGATGCCTTCACTGCGAAGGATTACGACAAGTCTATTTAGCTGTACTCGGCGACTATCGGATTGGATCCTGAGAACCATACTATCCTTGCAAAACATTTTCACTGTACAACGAAGTTAGGAAAAATTGGCATCTCGTCAGTAATATTACCAGTTTCAATCCTCGCCCGAGTTTCACTTAGAGTTCTATACTAGCAAGGGAGACGACGCGCTAGTTGCAAAGGATTACGACAAGTCTTCACTCGGCGGCAATCGAGCTGGATCCCGCAACTGATACAAAATGCTATACAGCAAAGTGGAGAAAATGTCACGGGAGGATGCACCCCTTGACATGCAAAAAGTGCGATAGCGTCAGCCGTTTCGTAACACAAGCTCATCGTACTAGTGATACTTAGGTCATCGAACCCAACTCTTCGTCCGTTCTTGGATATCAGCTGAAGCATAATTTTTTCCATGGAGCACAACGGTATGGAGAAGCAATCGCAGCCTTCGAAATGATGTCATCGAAGATAAATGACGGTCCAGACACGTAAATACAAAGTAAGCCACATATGACACACAGATGAACATGCCTATAATATTCTTTCCAGAACTGCGCGACAGTATATAACTTCCTCCGAGGCAGCAAGTGCCATTGAAGAGACCATTCATGCTCAACTTGAAAATGCCTCGCAAGTTCTGATTAACACCCACACTAGGCGTCTATGCGATCGGGAGGCACAGATAAATGCCTTCAACATGAGTGCCGAGTACCAGGAGCTTATCTCATTGTCGATCAAGCATGCCGACCGAATAGAGCTCATCGAACCGTGGAGATATATTTCCGTTGTGTCATGTCATCACATAGGTGGGAAAAGAACGAGCCACACCGCTGCGCGTTATTCAGGACGAGGATGCTTACAAGCTGAATTCCGTTGACGGTATCCTGAAGTTGCAGTCGTTCTGCAGAACAGCTCCTGATGGTGGTCATCGCTGGGCTTGGGTTGACACGTGTTGCATTGACCAGACTAACAATGCCGAAGTCCAAGAACCTGTCAACTCCATGTTTGTCTGGTACCGCCATTCAGCGCCTACGATCGTCTACCTATCGGATGTCCCACCTCCATTCGAGTCCGGGGCATTGGCAAGGAGTGTTTGGAACAAGAGAGGATAGACGGTTCAAGAATTCCTAATTCCTAAAATCGTTCTCTTCTATCAAAGGGATTGGATACTATATCTCGATGATCATTCCCTCAACCATAAGGACTCTGCTGTTGTTGTGCGGGAGTTGGGAGATGCGATAGGCATAAACCCCCTAGCTCTCGTCGTCTTCCATCCGGGGATGAGAGACGCCCGAGAGAAACTCAGATGGGTGTCGACGTGCGTCACATGTCACAGGGGGACTCACTGTTTAGTATCTTCGGTGTCCAGCTACCTGTAATTTATAGCGAAAAGAAGCAAAATGCCCTTGGGCAGCTCTTGCAGGAGGTTGTGGTGCAGTCGGACGACATTAGTGCCCTAGACTGGGTCGGAATCCCACCCGAGTTCAATAACTGTCTGCCAGCGGACATCACTTCTTACGGAGCTCCACCATGCACATTGCCCCCTCAATTCTGAAGACAACATGCAGACCTCAATGCGAGGTATAACATGCAGTCCCTCAGTGTCCCCCAATTTATGGCCCGCAAGTTCCGTTCCGTCTGCCTTGCATCGCATTCCGTGTGACAGAGGTCAGACGGAGGCGTGGTCAAGCCCGGCAGACGCAGCTCACTTGAGTTCAGGCAGACGGGATTCATAACCTATCGGTTCAACCGAAGACAAGCTAGTTCAGTTCTCGCGGGAAAGACCCACCGACAAGCTTTCTTGCTTGTCCGTCCATGGGGGATCGCTCTCTCCTTGAGCTACCTGACTTTGTAGATACCACTGATATATTCGATACGGAAAGCATAAAAGATTCCTCCCCGCCCGTGTCTCCATTGTACGACCCGCCTGGCGAGTCTCTTGGAGAAAATGAGGACTCGCAATCTTACTCGCAAGCGTTGCGATCCAGTGCTTGCTCGCCTCGGACAACCTTTCAGCGCATTATCACTGGTGAAGCAGTGGGGCTCGGAATACAAGAGAATTGCGGCAGATCAAAATATCATCGCACAAGTCAAAGACATGGCTTCTGTTAATGACATGATGGACGTTAGGACCCTAAGGATATTGGAATCGCGGTGGCTTATTTTTTCCTATTAGACATATCGCTCCTGTCCTATCTTCACTGCACGCTCATCACAAGTAGGAGCGGACAGGTCAGTCATTGGTAGGGGTATTGGTCGGCATCACATCATCTTCGTTGATATTGGGGCTCGGGTTTACTTTTGCGAGCGGCGTGCTCTTGCCCTTCTTTTCAGGGCTGACCTCTTCGTCATCATAATCACCCTCCTCTACTTCTTCCTCAGAAGAGTCCACCACAAATTCATCGTCTTTGTGTTTCTCCTATTTAGTAGGCGTACGCTTCCAACCATATTCGGAACATTTAACCCCTTAGCGGCGGTTCTGTACAAACTAATGTCAGCCTCCTTTGGCATTCCTGTCACGGTGGCCATATGACTTAACCGCTTCAATCCTCCTTTGCCCCTTCGCCCGCTCTCTCTTCTCATCTATCTCTTTCCCTACGCAATGCGGCCTCGACGTCATATACCGTGATGCTGTATGATCTACTAGTATTAGTATCGAGTCGACATCCTACTTACACGCTCACCCAGAGTCCCGTCACAGCTTTGCGCCCCTTCTTCGAAGGTCAACATAGTAAGTTTTGTCCTTGCTGCCTATGTGTCAGTGACTGACGCTTCATCCAGATACTATAACTTCCACACCTACCACCACAGTCTTGTCGCAGGTATGTCGTGTGCGTCACCTTCGACTCACAGCTGAAATTGGGGATTTGGCCATGCCCAGGATTTGACAGACTCCGGCGCTTAACAGAGGATGAGCTCAGACCTCTCGACAGGTGACGAAGGATAACTCTGACATGATTTGTCTGGCATGCATCAAGATTTGACACATGTATATTATATGCTCGCCACCGTGACCTTCAAACTTGCTTGACATTGTGACTTCGCCGCTCAGTATTCACTTGGCGTACATCAAGATTCAATATTTGACACAGGTACGTGCGTGTTCGCCGCCTTCAGGCTTTCCTCAAACCAACATTAAGGGCTTCACCGCACTCAGAATTTAAGACGTGGATAGCTCAGGTGGTGCGACCTGGGTCCGATCCATGTCAAGAAGCGTCTGCTGACCACATTCGCCAAGGCTCTCAGGTATTTGTCTATCGTCTCACCCTGCTCGCCTCCTAATTGCCTCCCTGGCCTGGTTGCTGGCCCTCGTCGCACTTGGGCATCCCGACCCACATCAACTCGCCACTCTCGTCGCTCAGGTTGGGCGCGAGATATCGGAGAGGGCACGTTCCACTGCCTGCTTCCGGCCCACCACTTACATCGTGCCATCTTTAGGGCATTGGTGTACGTTGGGATGTTGTGGTGGCTCGGGACGTGGAACTTGGATCCCCTATTCTTTGAAACAGAAGACGCCCGCTGGGTTGAGGTTGCAGGTGTTTGGCTGACGAAGTTCCACCCTGTGCGCCCCTCAGTCGACTGCCTGGTTGGGGTGACATCGTTAAGTAAGTCTGCTTCCTTGCCAAGCAATACGCTAGTCGAGGTCGTCAGCGCGACTAAGTTCACCCCCGTTGTAACGAACGACAGATAACGACAGTCGCTGGCCATTTCAATTCGACAACTTCTCATCGCCAAAAAAGCTTCCCGATCCTCAAAAGAAATAGAAACTCAAGCGAACCACGACATCAACGAAAGACGCATTACGTCCATCCGTTCCTCACATAGGTGACAATCAGGAACAGGTTCTCGTCTAGGGCAATGTTACTTTCAAGGCAAAGTCACATCGTGCGAGGCGGGCAACGGTTCTATATCATTTTTTCTTCCCATTTATAGACCATGTGATGTATCACCGTCACGAATTGTAATAAATCAGTATGCTTGCATCTTCCTGAGAGTGAGGGAGCCTAACTGTTGAGGCTCAGTGAGAACTTGGGCGCTAAGACGAATTTTGTGTCTCTACTGTGACTACTACGCTGACAGGCGCATTGAAAACAGTCCGACTGGTGAAGACCGATGAGCATTCACCGCACTGTAAAGAATTCGCACTGCAATGATTCTTGCATGCCGTTTATAAATTATAGGCTCCTCAGTGACCTCAATGATGCTTTAGCGAAAGACTCACTGGTGCTCACCGTTCAATCACCAAGCAGAAGTTGCACGACCTGCCACTTGATGTCTTCACGTCGCTTAAGCTAAAGGGGAGACAACAATTTGATAGCTAGACGTGTGCAGAGTACCCCCAATTATCTCCGGGCCAAGGATTTGCCCGCGCAGCGTTCACGAGGCTGCGTGGCCTGCCTTTTCATCACAGTGGTGGAACATCTTCGCCATAAGCGCATACAAGACCGAGGACTTCGGGTTTGCTTATCTGGTCGTCAACTTTGAGCAGTTTACAGGAGCTTTACCCGAGGACCCCAGGGGCATCTTCTAGGTACCGTCAATGGCATCACAAATATCCATGTTTTGTTTCGCCTCGCGTAGTAGGTTCTGTGATGAACTCAAATTCTTATCAGCTGCCGGTAGACCACTGAGCGTTAAGCAATGAGTAGTGAGTGACCGAAGGGTCGTATTTTGAATCGTATGATTTGATGGCAGGTGATGACGAACTGTACGACATCCCTTCGGAGGCTTTGCACAGTACTGCCACACCAATGACCAAACAAATCGATAAAATGCCCTTGAATATTGGATAAATGCGAGACAGAAAAACACATAGAAGATGTCTTGGTAAATGGGGCAGAATTGCAAGAATGCTTCACAGAAACAGAAAAACACAGAATTGGCAGGGGGGCACATTATACTAGCAATAGTTGAGATTGAGTAAATGAGCCACCACACAGAAAAGAACGGGGGATTACATTATCAATCAACGTTCATCGTGACCAAACGTCCATCCCGCTCATCCTTCTCGCCTCCTTTGTCTGTTGCGACGCTTCACTAGCATTGAATGGGTTCCGTTGAGCTGCCTGTGGCGGGGCTTGCACCGCCGAAGGCACGCCTGGACCATAGAAGGATTGCGCAGGTTGCGCCGTTTGAGGAGCTTGCCTGGCAGATGGCATAGCGGCACCCTGAGGCGCACCAGCACCAGCATACGACTGATATTGCTCAGGCTGCATCGGAACATATAACGCTCCAATGTCTGTCCGCTGACTCAGTGGGTCAAAAGGCGGATTCGCGGCCTGTTGTTGTGAGGAGAACGTTGCAGGGTACCGTGCACCGGTACCAGTCGAGTTCCCTGCATATGCCTGCGTCGGGCTAGTCACCATAGCTGCGCTATTGTACCCGCTCGCACCCGCGTCGCCGCGTGCAGCAGACCTCACATTCGACATGACAGCTTCCCTCCGATCGTCATCCACTACAATCGTCGGCTGGTACGAGTGTGCCAGCTTGGAAGTTGGCGGCGGGTAGCGGTTGGATGCACTCCACCCGGACATGCCATTGGCAGCAGCAAGCTCGGCCTGTTGCTGCAGGTATTCAAGCTGAGGATAGGGCTGCGCCGCGCTTGGCTTGCCCGCTTGCCGCCTCTCCCATTCACGCATAGCATCGTCCCGGTTGAGCACAGGTGTCAGTGCGTTTCGCCCAGCTATCACATCTTGGTTCATATGTTGCAGCCGCGCCAGCGCAGGAGGAATCATGTCACTATGGTTGATAGTATTGGCCCGTGCGCGCGCATGAGGCGGGGCATAGTGTGAGGAAGCGGGCGGGTTAGGATTAAGCATCCCAGGCACGCTGAGTCCCGTCCCTTGGGAGTAGCCAGAGCTAGGAGGGTTGAGAGAGCTAAGTTGCGCAGGCTGGGAGGACGAGTAAGTGTGCTGCTGCGGCTGTTGAGCGGGGTATGACACCGGCGTGGATGCACCCTGAGATGGCTGGTAGGTCAGGGGCGGTGGAGGTGGCTGCTGTTGCGACTGCTGTGTTTGGGAAGGAGGTTGCTGTTGTTGCTGCTGTTGCTGCTGTGCGTATGGGTTACGGAATACATTATTGGCAGCCTGAGACGCGGCTTGCGCCTGCGCAGTGTAAGCCTGGTGTTGAGCAAGCTGCTGGTTGTATGACGCTGCATCCTGGAACGCCCTGGTGCCTTTCGGCTGCTGAGGAACAAGACCACCGTATGGCCGCTTCGGGTCTGCATTGCCTGTAGCGGGCGACACCTGTGATATCTGGGCAGTGGTGTGACCATTGGGCTGGAATGGATTGTTAATAAGAAACGTCAGAAGGTCAAAGCTCAAGATGACGTACTTGGAAAGGCTTGGTGAACTTTTCACCAGTGATAAAAGGGTGCATCCTAGCTTGCTGAGGTGACCACCGCTCTATGGGGTTCAAATTGAGTAGTCCCTGGCAGAAGTCGATGAACGATGCTCGATTGTTCAGTTCTGAAGACGTCGTAAGATCAAGCCAAGTAGACCACCAAGGGAGCTTGACCGTACCTTTTTCCACTTCGTGCCCCTGCCGAGCAGAAGACTTGAATGTGGGCATCGGAGCAGTATTAATGATCTCCGGTAAAGTGTTCGCCTTGAAGTAGTGCTTCCCGGGTTGTTCCTTGGTGTTGTGCTCACGCGAGTACTGCTCCAAGGTTTTAAGGCGATACTTCTTCTGGCCGTACCCATCCATGTAGGAGTCGAAGAACTGCTTCGTCTGCTTTCCCATGTCCAGCATGTATGTTGGAGGCATCCTGTGGTCGTGGCTCAATTAATGTTAGCCCAGCTAGCGAGACACTACGCACCCCAGCATTTCAACGATTCGCGTGATCTGATTATACTCGCTCGTACCCGGAAACAGTGGCAGGCCCAAGAAGAGTTCTACAGCGATGCAACCCAATGACCACATGTCAATCGAAGACGTGTAAGCAATGCCAAGGATGACTTCTGGAGACCGATAGAACCGCGACTGAATATACGTATACACCGTCTGTCGTTCATGACATGCCGAACCGAAATCAATAACCTTGATTTGCGGTGATTGGAGCCTGGTAAAGTAATTCAGCGCGGGGCACATGCGAGATGAGAAGGTATAATTACGATTTAAGGAGGATATTTTCTGGTTTCAAGTCGCAATGGATCAACCGCGCATCCTTGAGTACAGTCAACGCATCCAATAACTGAGCAGTAAACACTTTCACGAGTTGCGTGCTCAACCCTTGGAATTGGTTTTGCTTGATCAGCTCGTAGAGGTTGGATGAGAGCAGCTCAAATACAAGACATAAATGATTTCGGTGGATGAACGAGTCACGTAGCCGCAAAATGTGATGCTCATCATGCGGGTCGCATGAATTGTTAAGCTACGAGATCAATGTAAATACTAGCTTGCCTTTATTCGAGAAGAAACGCACCAGCTCTAGGATCGTGACCTCCATCATGCTCTGGTTGAAGTACGCAGGCTTATTTTTCACCACTTTCACTGCAACGATCTCGTGGGTTTTCATGTTCTGACACTTCACCACCTGACCAAAGGTTCCTTGACCAAGGATATCCAAAATGAGATACCGACTGAAAGGAGTTCAGTATGCCGTTTCGAATATGCAACATCGACGTACTTGTGACCATCCTCATTGCCTAGCCAATCATTGACATAGAGGATATAATCATAATCCTCGTTATCATAGCCTTCGTTGTGCGACGGCTTGCTCGGCTTGGTGAGCACCCTCCGCGGATTGTGCGCGGACTCGTATCTGAACTGCGGGTTGCAGATGTGATATGTCTCGAGGATGTTGGTAGTCAGTTGCCTCAATGGCTATGTGACGCTGTCAGTGCACAACTGCGGTCAAGTGAAGAGTATACGGACCGATAAAAATACGCCGTTGCCATCCATCCGTCTGCCCGAGGGTTGGGGATTTACGTAAGGTCTAAGATCGCGTGGATCACGGACTCTCTTGAAGCCGGAAGCCCGGCGTCGATGCTGCGGCTGATCAACGATCATGGGTTGGTCTTGCTGGTAGAACTGATTGGCCGGACTCTGCGGGTGAGCGAATGACAGAGGGGTATTGGGAGTGGAGATGGAGCTTTTGATAGGTGTTTGGGCGGATAGATGAGTCTGATTTTGGGATGGTGCAGGACTGGAGGAGTCCATGGCATATGCAGCATAAGCAGCCTGCGCGGCACTCTGCGGAGTATAAGGGGATGATATTGGTGGCGTCGTGACTTCAACTTTGGTTTGAGAGGAATTACGTGCATGGGTCTGATAGACGGATGAGGTGCTGTTTCTCTGAACATCGGATGATGAACCGTAGAGGTAAGGTGTAGTAGAGGGTGAGTACTGGGCTTGCTGAGAGTATGGATCTAAAACCGCACGCATTGGTGATCGCCCAGAGCGGGAGGTAGGGTCATGCTGGGTGTGGGCTCGCTTGGGAATGTTCCCACTGGAACCATTGTAATACATCTCTGAGTACGGCTCGTTAGGTACACCTGTGGGAGACGCGCTGTTGTTGGGGGGAGGGGGACCAGGTAAGGATTGAGTTTGGTGGAAGGCTACACCAGAAGGGTAAAGAGAATTTGGTGTGGCAGCCATGAGCCTAGAGCTATTGACGTTCTGGGTGTCGACGTTGAAAGCGCCCTCGAGATCTTCTGGTTGATGATGATGACGACGAGCCCTGGAAGATCCGTTACCAGCTCCACCACCGCCCAATGACGCACTCCTAGAAAGTTGGTTCAAACTGCTAGAAAGGAAAGATGAAGAGGTGACGACTGTTGGTTGATCGTGATCGAGAATGTGGGCAAGACGAGGCTGCCTGGATGAACCAGGAGATTGATGTAGGGGCGGCAATCTCTGAGCGAGGTTTGTGAGAGACTGCGGTGGAGGTGGAAGCGGTGCGCTTGGGTAAAGATAGGATGCTCTAGCAGCAGCCTGGGCAGCCTGGGCTGACGATGACAAGGGTTCGAGATGAGCGTGAGTTTGCCAGCGAGGGAGATCAAAGTCTTCGTTTGTGGTGGTCATGTAGGCCAGTTCGGGTTCCGACATGCTCTGTCTATGGGGGAGCAAGTTGTTTAAGGTACCTCGTGATCTCAGCGCTCTACGTCGTCCTCGCAGGTCAGAAAATAATAGCAGACCGTTTCTTGGGTCGCTGTCGTTGTTGTCGACGACAAGGACGTCAAGGACAAGAATTAAAGAGAGCCAAGTGTCCCAGGCCACAAATGTCTATGGCGCCAAGTGGCACAACGGCACCTACTTAGTATGTGAGGGGGTTAAGGGTCGGCAATCGATCTCATCCCTCACTGGCCACAGATCCCAATCAATTCCACATTTCATTTTTGTAATACACTATCGATCACAGCGTTTCACCCAGCCTGATCATCCACACACTCTGCAAGACAATGAACACGTGGTGGGCACACGCGGAGTCCAGCTCCGTGGGCTTGCCAACCACATTGCCAACAACCAGATAAAACCTGCAAAAATCTGCGTGCCCTTGCATTTGCTACGCACAGCAAATTTGCTGTAGTCTAGCGCCCAGTAGAAGGTAGCCTCGATAGGGCGGAGTTTATCATGCTTCTTGGCCACGTTGATCTTCTAGCCCTTTGAGGGCCGTAACAATGCCTTTCTCTGCATCAAACAATAAAGAGGATCCCTTTGGTGTTGATGTAAGGGTGGCTGGTACATCAACAGACAAGAATATCTGTCGACCAAATCTCCGTGCTAGAATCAGGCAATGATGAGTTTACATCAACCACGGATACAGCAATCCGAACGGAAGTGAATTTGGATTGAACTTACCAAGCCGTTGCGCCATGGAGAACGTTACATCAGAATTTGGTGACCGAAACAGGGAAGTAGCAGGACCAAACCCCTTCCAGAAGCCGCTATATAGTCGGTATATATGGCAGATAACATCGTTTACTCACTGTATTTCCGGGTGATGCGGGCATAGCACACGCCCAATCTCTGCCAAGTAAACCGGAGCGAGCTGCGTTCTGCACAGACTCTGGCGGCTGATTTGTGACACCAACCCAGATCATGTAGGAGTCGACAAGGCTAGTGATTTGCAAGGCAAGGGCAGGTAAAGATGGGTCGGATGATGCGACATACTTTGAGCTAACGGAGATCAAGGAAGAGCTCCCTTGTGATGCCGCGGGCCTCATCGTGAATATCGTGAACAACCTCGCGATACAAGAAGCACCAGAAGTCAGAAATCACCATCAGGCCAAGTTCCAAGTTCCAGGTTTCAGATGCCAGCCACGTGAGGTTTTACATAATCTGACATTGAAGGTATGATAGGGATGTTCAATTGTAGTGACTCGCACTTTGCTCAACGCCTATCATGTCCTTCAGCCAGCCATTGACGCAGTCGACGAATCCTATGGGTGCAGATGGCGTTGTGCGCTGTAAACACGGTGAAGCTGCCGTGAAAAAGCTCTCTCAAACGTCCGCCAATTTCAACCGGTATGTTTAAACAATTTGGAGAGACACCACTCGATATCCGTCGCACAGTGAGTTCTACTTCTGTTCTAGAAACAATCAAAGTGAAAGATGCGGATTTTTCTGTGAGAATATCTTTTGGTCGTGGTGAAAAAGACTGAAGCGAATCTACCTCAGATTGGGCAGACGACCCTATATTTCATCAAGTGAATGTCTCTATCTCTCCCCCCGTGCCGCCTCCGTCGTCCATGCAGACCCCTTCTCAGAGGCAGAGAGCTGCTGCGGCTCGAAGAATGGAAACACCTCAAAGGAGTCCCACTAAGCGCCTGGAAGAAATACAGGCAGCCTTGGACTCACAAGTGTCCCAGGCCGCTCCGACGTCACAGCCCAGAAATTCTCAGCATAACGCAACGCTTACAAATGACCGTACGCCCTCTTTTCTTTTCGGAAGTAGCACTCAATCCTCTGTGGCCTCCACGGACGTGGATTGGGAAGACATGTTGCCTGACATCTTACGTATAGAACCAAGCGGTTCATATACAAATCCGAACCATCCTGCTCCTGGAAGTTCGGACTTCAGAACACCAAAGAAGCCCAGAATTTCACCTACGGAGCCATCATCAGATGCCCAAGCCCCCCACAATTTCCTAATGACACCACCTCAGACAATTCACCGGCACGTCGGCACAAGTTCCAGCCAGGGCGCATCACGAACGGAATTTCCGTCCACTCCAACCAGGAACAACAAAGGCAAAGAGCGTGCAAGGGAGCAGATCAGGGAAGACGATGTCTGTTTCGATTCGGCTCTTCATGCACAAATAGAGGGATTAATTTGAGTCTTTGTTTAGACAGCAGCCCCAACGGCAGGTGCTATCGCCCCTGATTCTTTTGAGAACGGCAGCAATGCCGTCAGGCCTGACTCCCCCAACCCTTTTATTGATGACAAGACTGGAGCGGAGCGTATTTCATCACTTCTGGATTCGTTGAACGACTTACAAGCGGCACCCTATATTCGCAAATTGGAAAGGAAATGTAATGCGCTCAACCTGAGCAGTCAAACTAAAGCCAAGTATATTGAGGAGTTAAGCGCTGCGAAGGTTGACCTCGAGGCTGAAATCGTGGAGCTGAGGCGTCAAAATAGGGATCTCCAGACAAGGTTGCAGCGGTAGGAATTCTAGCTACGGCTGTTCACGTTTTCATGCCATGTTCAATTATTTTGATTCAGGTCTGAGCAAACCAGGAGTCACAGCCGTCAAGCTCCATCGTCTATGAATCTGCAACTCTGATCGTACAAGAATGTTCGCTCCTGTACTTTTGGTTATTTTGGCAATGTACGCATGCTGTTTGTTGGTCATACGTTGTAATAACCTTGGTGACATAGGGGTTTCAGTAGTTATGACAGCGTATGTCAGTTTCTTCTTGATCATGCGTTGCGAGAACCTTGATAACATAGTTGATCACGTTATACATACTGCTTTCCCCACCTGTTTGGATTTGGTTCAGAGGTGATTTCAAATAATGTACTCGGTAATTTACAGCACGTTCTTGCGGCGGCGATCCCTTTCAGCTACGTACTTAGTTGTTTCTTCCATATTTATATCTCAAGGCACATTACTGTCTCACCAGAGGAATCTGCTATTGGTGCTTCATCTCGATCTCACGAGTGTAACTCTCTGGAAGCATTAAATTTATTGCTGCCATGCGCAGAGGGAGTACTCCCGCCATGCATTCGAGGGATGTGGCGGAGGCGCTCGGGCGCCTTCTCGATCGGTCTTCGATGCAAGCCAACCATGACCGTGAGAACATCAGATTTTCTTCCCCACTATACTAGAAGTTCTTAGTATAGTGCATAGCTTTTAATCAAAGGCCTTCGAACTCACGATGCGGAGGATTTTCGTCTCCATCATAGCCACAAGTAAATCGCGATGCGCTTAGAAATCTGCTCTCGAAACACGTGATGGAATGGTCGATTATGAAGGAAGCACGAGGAGAATTAAAAACGAACTCTGCCGAGGCCGCCGTCCAATCATGATTTGGGTCACATGGCGTGCACGATGCAAACCATGCGTTAGTTGGCTGCTCACTTGGCGTCGGGCAACAGTTCAGCAGCAAGGCAGCATCGCATATCACAGAAGAAGCTCGGGGAGAACGAATTTTCCATGAAAGGGGTTATTCCCTTGCATTTTGATTATTTGTGCGTGCGTCTCGCGTGCACCAAATAGTAGACAGAAATAACATATCTGACTGTAACCGCGTTGACACGCCAGTGGTTGTCTCCTACAGTGAGACCCGTTGCTATCGCCTACACGTGCCGCAGCTTGTGGGCACAGGGAGTCGGGTTCGAAAATGCACGTTTGAACCGAAGCAAATGAGAGCGACTGGAAGCTCATGGTGTGCGAGATTGCAGCAAACCAATCAGCAGCTATGCTCGAAAATGTTCAAGGGAGGGCCTCGACTTACATGAAGCGATGAGCACTAGTCACTTGACAATAGATGGAAATTAATTGACCTAGCAAAGTCAAGAGGGATGTGGTGCAGGGCATGGGGGCTAGGGGCCTATGTGGACCGACTGAGATCGTATCTGACATAGGTCAGCGCAGAATCAGCGGATAGCAACGCTTCCAGAATATATCAGAAAAATCCTTCAACTTGCTCTAGTGAGCCTTTAGTTCAGGACGAGGGCTACGTTGGCCGGGATGAGCTGAATTTGGTCTAGACAGCCATCAAGGTAAGGCTTTCAAACGTATCGTACAATTGGGGACTCCAGGGACAAAAGGAATTGAAGGAGCTCCGGAAAGGAGGCGCAAGCTCAGGGAACTTTGCGCCGCACCTACTCTTGCAGCTTAACCGAGCGCCCCCCGATTAAGAGAGCACGGGAAAGCAAGCGTCTATCTTTGTTGTGTACCCAAGAGACATGGGAAACATTCTGGGCCTCTTGGAACACCCTCCAAGAATTCACGTGGGCGAAGGTTTGCTATCGCCGCTGGACCAGAACTCTATTACTCACCTTTAAATTCAGAGATAACGATCCAAACAGATCTGCCAGGAGGGACTTCATCATGAACGATGTATTATTAAAAGTTGCCATGTGCTCGCAGATGAGAGCGCGTCGAAAAGATGAACGTACATTACAATAGTCTAGGTTGTGTCAGGGCAAAGGAACCTTGTGGAGCGTTTAGACCCGGTGCTATGATAAGAGATATGCAGGTCAGTACTCGACCCTTTGACAAGGGTGGATTTGCAAGGGGAGCGTCTACAATCTCTCGCGGATGTATTGTATTATCTAGTCCTCGAGTCACGTTAAACCGCGTGGATCAACTCACTTACTGACAGCCTGTCCTTTGTGTGTACAAGCGAAGTCGACCCCAGGACTTCTATCCATCCAGGATACGAAGCGCCCCCCGATAGTTCGGTACGTTATCTTGAACATTGAAAACTAAGTATCTCAACAATCTCAACATTGATGCTCTCCCATGGTCTGACAGATGCCTAAGGCTAACCGAGGGCCGAAAGCCAGTGCATCGAGTTCTAAGCAATGTGTCATGCGGAAAAAGAAAATTGCGACAGAATTCGGTAAAATGGTCCGACCTCTTAGCTCGAGGGACATGCAAGCCTGATCTTTACGTTCATGAGTGAGCCTAGCACTAAAACAAGTGCTCGAGAAACTCAGCTGTCATCGGAAACGGCATGTTCCTTAGACCTGTGGTACCATCTCAAAAGAAGGCGCCCAATGAGTATCTGACGAGATGTTCGGCGCTTACGTGCAGGCAATCACCCCGAAATTAATGAACGACGGGTACGGTTTAACGGTAAGAAGTTGAAGGACGTCCAAAATGCTATACTTGTAAGTGTATAATGCAAACACATGTATAGCAATTCACAGGAGATGATGATATACTTAGCTGACAGTCTACGCTTCCATTCGCATAGGAATAACATCTGTGGATAGTGAGTGTACGCTGGTATATGGAAAATGATAAACAAGGAGTGTTACATATGTCCAATGTGTTGTGCCGTGCAAAGATCACCAAAGCAAATTAGCAGAACAATCTTCGCCACCAAAGGACGAATCTGGTCCACAAGTCTCCACGCCATCCGTCGCCGCGCGGCTTAGAACTAATCCACATCGACCCAGTGCCGAAGTGTATCTCTTTGCCTTCTCCTCTCCCTCCCTCTCCTTCCTCGATATCAGCAGCGTTAGGAGATACAAGGAAACGCGGCAGAGCACGCCGAGTGATAAATGAGGGAAATACAGTTAGTAATGACAACAACTCGGGATTGCCAAGATCCGGAGACGTCCAGGTACGCAAGTAGTCTTCAGGATCTTCTGCAATGAATTCTGAACGAAGCGGAGGTAATAACTCGTCTTCGGCATCTTGATCATGCGGGATAACGGAAGTGGGGCAGGTTTCGGGTATATCAGAAGAAGGGATCGTCGCCCCAGACGATTGAGAAGATGCGGATGGGAGGGAGTGTGAGAGGGCAGGCATGTCTAAAAATGGGTCACTCGGAGCTCGCGCTCGCTTTGCTTGGGTGGTCATGGCGATGGGTGATGCATAATTGGCCTCACGATGAGCCGACAAGGGTTGTGAGCGGCAACGTGAATGAGCCGGCGGTGGCTGGTAAGACGGATGGTTTAAGTGCTTCGAGGACGAAACTTCTTCAAAGGCCAATACCTGAAAGGTTGAGTAAGTAAACTTGCGGCTAACGGAACAAATAAACATACTCCTTTGAGAACATCGATGGCATCGACCATGAAGTCTTTCCCACTATGCCGTGAGAGAGGGGTAAGTGTGATAGAATTAGGCACGAGTGAAGGGTTAGATTACTTACGCAGACTCCTTGAAAACAGCATCGTCAAATTCCCAATGTAGTCTGTTTGGCCCTGCACCGCCAAGGTGCTCTGGGACAACTTGAAGTCGCATGACTGCCCACAAAGCCTCGAAGAACGGTTTAGTTCCAGGCATGCCCATTGTGCACCATGTCTTAACAAATCTATCTAATCGGTCAAAGCGTTCCTTCTTCGCCACCGGACCATTTGGATTTGCTCGAGAATGCGGCAGTAACGATCCACCAGGCTGAGTCGCATTGAGATGTGCCTGAAATTCCGCGTGCCGACGGGCATTGACGCTCACATGATAGGCAGAGCGGATGGATGCCTGGAGGCGTGAAAATGGTGCTCGTTGAGCAGAAGGCAGATTTGCTAGTGTCTGAGTAACTTGTCGACCAGACGCTTCATCTTGGTTGAAATACCTAAAAATGATTTATGATTAAGAGGGGCGAGCGCTCACGAACAAAGGCGTACCATGCACGACAGAGTTCGGCAAAATTCTCTAGCTCGCTGCGAGAGACACCGAGAGGTGTGACCGATCTATTCCGAGATGTCGGTGGTGGGGCTGGGCCAACATTTCTGCGGCCTCTGGGTCTAATTGAGGGAGAAGTGGGTGGTATTACACCAGGTTTCATAGCTGGACTTCCAGGAGGCGAAATAGTTACAGCTCCAGGGGGAAGATCATAAAGGAGTGTTTGTGAATTTGAGTGCGCATTGGTCAATGAAGAGTTCAAGGGTTTCTGAAAGCGCAGAGGTGGCGGAGGGGGTCGGGGGCGAGGAGTGTTAAATTGGTAGGAGGGACCTGACATTTTTGACTATTCGAAACCAGTTCGATATGTCAAACAATTTGTCCCAGGAAAAAAGGCCACTTGAAAGGCTCGAAAGTGGACAAACCACGCGGCCGAGAAGACAACAAGAGGGGAAGAGTACAGGATATCGCGATGCAACCGTTCCGACTGGTGCAAGCTGTTGGAAGAATTGACTCAGCTTGGACACGGCCTGCGTCGAACGGCAATGGAATGGTTGCGGTTTGGAAGACGACCCAGGACTGCTAACGACCGCCAGCAAGGCAGCGACAGTTCCCCCAATTTTCGGTCACCGCCACTCGCCCAAATCTGGCAAGTCAAACCAACTGTCGCCTATAGGCTACTTGGCCTGTGCAATTGCCCCAATGGCGCTTCTGCCAGTGACTACAGCATCCCCTCAATTTCTTGCCGATGGAAGCCAACATCTTGTTTGCGCATCCGTGCTGCCTCCACACTGCATGTCGATTGGCGCTGAGCTTTTGAGATCGATGGTCCTGTGCACTGTATCCAATGGTCCCCCAAGCTGGCTTTCCTTGTTATACCCGCCATCTGCTCAATATCATTAATTAGCAATTTGAACTCTTCGGGATGCCTATATTTCCGCATAATCACATTTTGGCCATGGTGCTGCGGAGGAGCTATGCCATTTCGCTGCCTCCTTCATCACCCTCATGTGATCCGTTGGCTGTCGGCCGCCGGTGTCGGGCGTCGTGTCCTGTGCCGTAGGCCCCTCCATCTTGCCACCCATTTTATATTACTGGTATCTATTTCCTTGCATCTCATCAACTATCCGGTGCTCTCACTCCCGGTGTTCACAACAGCATGGCAACTGCAAGGACAACATGCGTTTGACACGGTCACTCTAGCTTCGATGCGCAGCTGGTCTACAGTGCTTAGCGTCATATACCGTACCTGGTGCATGACCCTTCCTTGCGATATGCCTAACCTCAAAATCTGGTTCTTCAGGCACTCACTTTTCACAACCGGACGGCTGCCGAGAATGTTTTTAAGTTCCATTGAGGGATCGTAACTGACATTCAGAATTGTTCTCACTTGACATTTCAAAATGTTCTCATTACCACCTCGTTCTTGTACACCTGTCAAATCATTATCAAGCGTCATTCACGCCCTCGAATACGACAAGTGTCACGACGCCAACCGCCTTGGGATTTACGCTACTCTATCTGGTCCTATCTGGTCCAACTACTCTATCTGGACCAGCTTCTGTAACAGCATCATGTCAAGCCTGGCGTAGTCGATATCGCTCAGATGTTGTCATCAGTCATGGCTAAATGCATCTTTGACAATTCTTTGCGCGGGGTCCGAGGCGACATGTACCAGTGCCCCTGTTAGGTCCCTTTCGTTGTGATGCAACTTCGTAAGGAGGCTGTGCAGGCTAGCCTTCTAACGTCGTGCTCGACGCGGTGGCGTAATATTATAGTCAACGTAAGGCTCTTGAGTGAGGCGAAACGAGGGTCGTCGAAAACTTACCTTGAAAAGTATATTCACGATCGTAAACGCCCAGATGAAACTCATCGCCATATGTTCATCCTTGTGGCGAGTATCTGATCGAATGGTTTGATCTACAACTCCCGCGGGCCTGTACTCGTGTTCGGCGCCCAGTCAGATAGACTCATTCATACAAGGAAGGTTGGTACGTACTGCATTGTGCCTTTCGCATTTTTGGCATGTGCTAAGCAGTTCGCTTTTAGGATAACGGCATTACATAGACGAGCCCTTTTCGGCCAAGTCACGAGAGTGTCTCTGTAATCTTCATCAACAAGCGCCATATGGCTAGCACTCCGTACATAGTAAGTGGAGCAAAACCTAGCGGAGTGTGAGGAAACCTAACTGTACCCCATTCCCTGCACGAAAATGGTCACCGCCCCACCCCGACTGCAAAGCTAGCGGGCGCGTCAACTACTGGGTCTGTGATATCCTCTGCGCAGCGCAGCACTTGTACACCCTGGTTTCCACATCGCTACAGTGCGGCCGTTCGGATGCGATGCAAAGCGGACCTTGATGGACCTCCAAAATGACATGTCGACCGGCCCCCTGTTGTTGCTTCACCACGCAATGAACTTGCAAAGGAATAAAAATCTCTTGGCACTTTTAAGATCAAGCGGCAGCGTGGTTGCGCATCAAAACAAAGAAGCAAGCGAGATAGAAATCGCTAGCCTGTGTTAGGCCCTACATACTATCTTTTTTCCCTAAGGCAAGTTTAATTGTTAATAATTCCGAATATCTTCACACCCCATTCCCTAGCCTTCAAACACTGCCCCCGATGCCTTCAGATGACAGCTGGGCGGAAGCGTTTTACCACGAGCTTATCTTAGGATCTCAGGATGATGGTAAGCTGGACCAGGGTGGACCAAGACATATGGAAATGCACCTTGCGTAGACTGGACAGAGTAATAAAGTAATGTGGCGGGGTTAGCGATCGAGCTGGCCAAAACATAATGTTATTATTCTAAAAATTACGAACCACATACTTACGATAACCAGCCAAATGATCTCGCTTGCACGAAGTAACCCCTCGCTCCCCTGCCCTCGTTGGCCTCACAAGGACATGTACGTACATGTACGTACGTGGCTTCCGCAAAGGCTCCAATAGGCCCATTTAGTACCGGTTTGAAGGAAAAGGTAAATAGCCGTCATCGTGGATCTTGGAGATGCGCGATCACATTAATATTGACAGGGTGTCACGACAATGACATATGACGAATAACTGGACGAACGATGCACACAATTCAAGTCCTCGTAGCACTAATATTAATAACCAACCTCATGCAGATGCACGCGGCGCGTTAGGGCTTCTGACAGTCCTCCATGGTAAATAGATTACAGGAAATACAACGATGCTCGATCTCTTATGGTTTATTCTCTGTATATATGCATCCGCCGGTTCGCATATCACCAGGATATCATATACCTTAGCCGACGCCAGCTTGGTGGATTTTTGCAGCTTTTTATGGCCTTGATTTTCTTAGGTAGCCTTGGTAGGAGGCCTTATGCAAGTGTTTGTTGGCGCTCGAAGCTTTCCTGATAATGAAAGCGAGCACTGTAATGTGTGAGAAGCTTTGTCTCGGTTACGAGCATAAACATGCATGTCCCTCAAACCTGATGGCCAAGGCCAAACCGCAGCATTTCGAGGAATATCGCTGAGCTAGCTAGTGTCAACTGTTGATACGATACTCACGAGAGTCTATCCTCTATCACGGCAACCTAAAACGAGAATGTTTTGATGGAACTGCCATACGTACCTCAGGTTGGCGGGAGAAACCGAAGGGGGGGGTGTTTGGAAATAGGTGAGATCTAAAAACGAAGATGTGATGATGGGTGCAGTATTTCCGCCGCGTGCGACACTAGAGAGTTAATGCCACAAGGTCGAGAGAGATCCAATCGGAATAGACGGATGAGAAGTCGGGGCGGATGGTCCACCATAAATATACAAGCGCGCCGATAGGTCGAAGAAGATGGACTTGGGTAGGCACGAGAAGGCAACGAGATCGAATCGAGAGATCATTCATTGTTTGGACAAGTCGATTCAGAACGCAGTGATAGCAAAGAAACCCGGAACCTTTTTTGATGAATCAGGTTGACCGCGGTGTTCGCGAAATGTCTTTCGTGAATTGTTGCCTTGCCGCAATTAGAGTTTCATGTCAGCCCAAGAGGTCTATAAAAGCAACGGCACACCGCGCTGGATATGATCCTTTTGTTGCACCTTCTAGTTTCGAGCTCGTCTGTGACGTTATCCCGTACGGTCTTCACTTAGCGGGCCGTCGCCTACCACAACTTTGAACCCATTTGACAGCAGGCAACGCAACAACGTTGTTTGCCCCTCGCGCCCTTCGACGAATCGTAACCTAACCTTGGCACACTGTGTTTGTCATATAAATTTGACATCATATCCGCTGGAACTATCATCGCCGTATCAACGGATAATCACAACCGATTGCAGAGCATTAGAAAAAAAGATAGAGATCATTAGAAAGAGGGAACAGGTCAGTTGGTTCGCTACGAAATGATATTGATGAGGTGGTGCTGACAAGAAAATCAAGATCATATTTCATCAAGACTGTTTACAGCATAGAGCCCGATAAGCTTGATAACCTACCTGTACGGGCCCGTTCATAAGCGTTCATAAGATTTATGGCTCAAACTACTTTGGCTTCCGTGATGACAGCGACGGCAATTCCCGACAACCGATCACAGCTTGCTGCCCTCTCTGACGAAACTGTTGTCTCCCGTCTTGCTTCTGACCATCACTATTTCTTGAAACCTACCCCTTCGCCTGCTTTCGATACCACAATACCCCCTCACCGTTCAGCAGTAGGAGTGATGGACTTCGCCACCGCATCACACCAGACAATGTATAACCAGGCCGACCTCGATCAAGCATTCAACTCCTTGCAGACGGTGGACAACACCTCTCCATCTCACCATTTGTCACAAGCAATCCCTCAACACAACTTTGATCATCCAGAGTCTAATCGAGAGGTCTCCGATCACCCCTCATATGATCTCTTTTCAAACAATAATAACTCTTTTGCCTCCCAGCGATACCGCGCCAATTCCTCTTCTTCGTCCTCCCTGGGCCCTGCCTATGCCATGAGTCCAGACGGCGTATACTCACATGCCTCTTTTGGCGATTCCGTCCCGTCATTTGGTTCTGCCAGCAATTCTTACGACATAATGAGCAATGTATCTTACTCGAGCGGCAAGGTCTCTCCCTTGACTCCCAATGACACGATGACTGGCATACAGCAATCCCCAGTCTTCCCTCACTCGATGAGTATAAACGGTCACCAAAAAGACTTTTCGAACGGCCATGCCTACCCGGAACTCCTCACCGACCGTCGTGTCTCCGGTGTTGGCGGAGGTGTATACCATAGCGAGTTCTCAGATGATTATGGCATGAACGGCGCAGGTTATCCCCCATCGGCCCTGCAACCATTCCAAGACCGAATGAGGTTCCAGGCCGAAAGTCGTTTTTCCCATTCTGGCCTCCCACCTTCTGTACCTTCGCATATGGGGCACAGCCCTGACATGTTCCGTGGCGTTGCCCCGCAAGCGACACACTCGTTCCGTCCTGACTCTGGCCTTCCTGGCTATGATGACATGTACCTCGGCAACCCCCACGCCGATATGTCCCTTCGCATGCCTGGCATCGACGGCTTCTCGAGTATGAGAAACGGGCATCCCGGAATGGGCTCATCAAACGACCTTCAGGCTTTCATTCGGTAATCATTGTTCCCATTAAAATACTTCTTTCGATCTGAAGCCCTTTTTTAATCAGACCATACCTCGACCAGTACGTACGGACGCCAAATCGCCTTGCGTTTGGTGAACGCACGGTTATTGTCATGTCGAGCAGAGTCGCGCAAAAATCATACGGCACCGAGAAACGATTCCTTTGCCCCCCACCCACTGCAATTATGATCGGCAACTCGTGGTGGACTGATGTTGTGCGCCGCGGGGAGGAGCCAAAGCTTTGCCCGCCCCGTGTGACCGTCTGCATCTCTGGTGAACCTATTCCTCAGGAAGGCTCTATCGAGTGGACCTCTGCATCTGGAAAGATTTTTGACGTGAACGATGCGCCGACAGGCACGACATATATCGGTCGCTGCGTAGGAAAGCAGCTCTTCATCTCTGACGTCGACGAGAAAAAGAAGAAAGTCGAAGCGCTAGTGAAGATCACTGCGCCGTCTTCTGATGATGAGCCTGAGCGTGTTATCGGCACATTCCCTAGTCGTCCCATCAAGGTCATTAGCAAGCCCAGCAAGAAGAGACAGAGTGCTAAAAACCTTGAACGTGCGTAGATGTGCCTTAGCTTTTGATGATTATTGATTGCCTCCCTCTAGTGTGTATAAACCACGGCTCAACAATTTCGCTTTTCCATCGTCTACGGTCACAGACTGTATCGACGAAATATCTCTGTGTCTCCGGCTCTGGATCCTCTTTCAAAGGTTCAGACGGAGCGCCATTGATGGGTATTGATACCCGTGCACGATCCAGCACACCATCATTCATTGCACGCACTGCTAGCTGGGGTTAGTTTTGAAGTCAACTTTTATTATTATTTTGGC
Source organism: Rhizopogon salebrosus TDB-379 (assembly GCA_029603245.1). Classification (NCBI taxonomy): domain Eukaryota; kingdom Fungi; phylum Basidiomycota; class Agaricomycetes; order Boletales; family Rhizopogonaceae; genus Rhizopogon; species Rhizopogon salebrosus. The sequence goes on from MU837208.1 coordinate 68,949, forward strand.
TGACATTTCCATTCTAGATCCATTCGTCATGTACATTGTTGACGTAAACAAGCCAGCTGGCGGGATTGATACTCCCCCTCCTCCACCGCCGCAAGCTGACTATCCTTCACCCCCACCAAATGCCATCCCCTTCACCAACAACGGTAGCCAGATACCAATTTACTACAACCAAACCGTGGTGCTACAGTGTTTGGTATCGGGCGTTGTCTCCCCTGTCTTGATTATTCGCAAAGTAGATCATCAGACAACAGTGGTGGGAGGAGGCCTTCAGGAGGGCGCAAAGGGTGTTGCAGACCACTATTGCTCACCAGGCGAAGTGTGCGGTGACCCAGTCTCCCAGCTTCACAAGATTGCCTTTGAGGTCTACGACCCGTCAAAGGGCATGCCTGAGCCTGGAACACCTGGTACAACGGGCGCGTTCTTGTCGTGCATGGGAGAAAAAGTCAACACTTATCGTCCCATTGAGGGTCGACAATGGAACAACCCGCCAAATGCAGGAACAACCTCGCCTATCCTGCCTGGATCACCGGTTGTATCAACGCCAGCATCCATGTCAGGTGCCGATTATTTCGGGCAGACCACTGCAAGCGAGCCCGCATCACCCTCTTCATCAAATGATTTTTCCAATGACGGCGGGCGCGTCAAGAAGGGGAAACGTTCGACATCAAGCGCCGGGGTCATCAAGAACCCGGGGCCTAAGGGGCGGCGGCGGCCAACCTCGGCTGGATCTGCTTCTTCTGGGCGACGCGGCTCATCCGGCGATGCCGGTGCATCATCAGGTGCTCTTTGGCAAGTCGATATTGGTGAAACGAGCGTGTGGACTATTGTTGGCACAGGTCTGCACAGTTTTCCATTACTCATAGTCCGTGCGCTGACTAAAATCTGTTTGTGTTCAGATCAAGTGCGGTACAACTTTTACGTCCCGCCGGTCTTGTTCGACAATCAAAATGCACCTCAGACAGGGTCATTCCCGATTCCCGCGAAGCCAGTCACTCCATTCCCAGCCGTGGTGAAATATCTTCCTCCTGACCGTGCTGCTGAGGCACCGAAGTCTAACGGCACACAATCGCGGGGCGTATTATCGAAGCCTAACCCCCACATATCGAAAATGCTGACTGTCTACGGAGAAAACTTCAACAAGGCAGATCCAATACACATCTTCTTCGGCTCAGACCCATCACCCTATACTGAGGTTAGGTGCACCGAGGTGTTGGGTTGCCTCCCTCCAGAAAGCCAGGTTACGAAGCGCCGACCGATTATCATGATACGGTCAGATGGCGTTGTATTCCCTTCACCTATTATGTTTCCTTGATTGTATTATGGATACATCTTTGGCTTGTCTCTCTGGCCTGGTCCGCCTTCGATTGGATATATCTATAATTTCGCCATTCGTCAAATGTTAGGAGACTTGATAGTTGCTATCTGTACACTATGGACCCGCCTAAATCCCAGAGCAATTGTAGCCCCTCTTGTATTAGAGCTTTGAAATTCCATGGATGTTTTCTATCTCCCATCTACTCCACGGCCTTTGCCGTTAACAAAATATGGGCCTTCCAGCCATTTGAATCTGCATCAACAGTCATCTCGGTTTCCTATTAGATCTGGCACAGCTGAGTACGACAAATTCTGATATTTCGTACGTTACGTTCCATCATATCCAATATTTGACAGCGCCCACCTATCAACGTTCTACACGCAAACGGGATCCGGGGTTGCGCTGTATCGGGTCCATTAGTTGCTTCGCAGTCCAAGCAATCCATCTAGTGCTACGCCACCCTTGAACGGGCGTAAATTTGCCAACGTTCTTTCGCGCAAGCAGACACCCCTCCGCAGCGCTCTCCACCCAGAATGAGTTCCCAATACTACAGTCCCCACTTCTCCTTTTCTTCAACACCGGGTTTCCTCTGGAATGCATACATGAAATATCTGTGGAACCCCCATCCCAGCTCCTGGGTCACCAAGGTCGCATATTCATTTCGCGTATTGGCGTTCCTGCTCATTTTGCCTGTCCTGATATTAACACTGCTGGTGCGTATCCAGCCTTTCATGGCTCGTAATATTATCGCTTACCCGGTCATTAAACCCTTCTTCCATGCTAGGATATCACATCCTATGTGATCGCCCGCACTCTCGGTATTGTTGATGATGTTAAAGCATCGACAAGCGATCAACCTGTTGTGACCGCTGAGGACACGCCTTCGATCCTGGTTGAAGATACGTCTTCCGAGGGATCTCCTCCCGCGGAACAAGATCACCATGCGTCTCCGGCCCATCGGCAACACAACACCGAGATGAGCAGTGCAGGTGTGCAAGAGGAAATGAAGCCCCAGGCTTTCTTCGCGGGAGAGGAGGATTTACAACTATCTAGTGTCGGCGTTCTTTCCCCTTCCCCTTCCCCGTCTCAGCCATCATCTCCAATTTTACTCGGCGACAAGCTGTCCGAAGAAGCCGGAGCGATGAAAGATGATGATGTACGTGATACGCAGAATGAGGACATCGTCCTCCGACGACGCCGGCAGGGCCTGCAGGGAAACAGTGATGATTAACTCAGTCTGTTTTTTAAAAAACTGCCGCTAAAACTACATTTGCACCGTGTACGACACGACGCATCACTCTAAGACTACAGGGTGGTGTTGACAAAAAAAAATACAACAAGACATCTCCTCGGGCCAGGGTATGAAGTAAGTGATCAATAAAACCGCAGCTGATCTCTTGTGAAGACGGGTGGCTTCCAGATCAAATGCTCTGCGTAAATCCGACGCCTGCGCTTGTTTCGGACTTTCTCGTGTTTTTCTAAAACGGCTTCCGAGAGGCAAATGATATGCTGCCCTTTGTAGTGTTTAAATAACTGCAACGTCGTGCACCTGCAAGGAGTTCATTGCATGCAGTAAACCAGGTTGTTTTACTTACGTATTCATTATGTCCGCATGAGTGATAGATGTCTTCTGCGCAATATCGTCAATGCTCAACTCATCGGTGGTGTTGATGAGCAATTCCACAATGACCTCCGCCCAGTATGCACGATAGCTGAGTAGGCCTAGATCGCTGAGAGGTTTTTCTGGGCTACCAAGTTTTCCTTCTTTCTTGCTCAACTCATAAGAGAATTCGATGAGCAGCTTGCCGTATCCGTGACGCTGATGCTGAGGTAGTGCCAAGATACATGCGACATTATAATTCTCCGCCGATTCCTTCTCTTTCGAGAAGTAACCGATGATATGACAGCCTGTTGAATCCCGTTGACACTGGGATGGTCAGCCAGGATGAAGGAATATTTGAATGTACACACCATGACATAATACATGAAGGGCGTAACGTCATAGTACAACGTTTTGCTGTAATTCATACGGTCAAATCTTCGAGTACCGTTGTCGAGGACAATACTTACTGATCGAGGAAGCATTTGGACAATAAACTAAGGTTCCGGCACCAAGTCAATTGCCGCTTCCCATCAAGTTCGAAACATGAGATGTCTTGATGGCGGTAGATCTCGTTGCCCGGTGGATGAAGCAGAGTACAACGTTGTCGGTGGCGTGAAAGCATCATGGGGGACGGAAAATATGACAGACAGAACTCGCAGATGTACAGCACGGGCAGATGCGCGTATTCCTTTGGATAAGGACTAAAGTACCACGCTTCGACCTCGTGCTTCCCAATCTGCAGACGATTTAGATTTTTCACCCGCGCAATTTCTGATATCGACTGCGTCATTGAACCAGATGTGCGTAATTTCTCGATTTCTTGCTCTTTGCTGAACGCAGAGAGAGGAGGAGGCGTCTCTGCTTGTGCACCATTGACGTTAAGTTCGAAGGTGTCACCTTCGGCATCGACGTCCATCTCGCCTTCGGCATCTATGTCATCCCCTTCCATTTCTTCTTCCTCCTCTTCCTCCTCTTCATCGGTCAACTTCCGCTTCAACGACGGGGCAGGGGATGGTGAAGGAAACGCAGAGCGGCCGGGTGTTGAAGCAGATGTGGGCGAAGCAGCCGCAGCCGCATTTGACGTCGCTTTCTTCAATAGTGACTGGGAGCGAGGAGCTTTACCCGGAGCTCTCTGCAGCGAACCGGGTCCGGCTTTCTTGCCCGGCGGCGGCTTTGGACGGGGCCATTCGAGGTCCCTACTCAATACGAGCCGGGAACCTGTTACCCAGTCATCCAAGCGTTTGTTGAATTGATCCCAGTGGACGAAGTACTCCCACTTATCCTCTGGTTTGTCGGGCGCGTCCTCCTCTTCCTCTTTCACACCACTTCGGGTCTTCGTTCGTCGGGCTGATGCTAGAGCATACGAATTCACCGGTTTGTCACGAATTGATAATATTTCTGCGAGGCGCTCTTCCTCCTCGCCATCTGGCGTTGGTCGACGTATGTAAATTTTGCACCCAACCGAGACAGTCTGCAGAAGATTTGATGAGTCAGCATGCAAGTCTGTGTGAACTGCTGCGGAAATTCACTTGGATTGTGTACGTCCCTCCAGGTGTAATGGGTGCTGGCTCTTGCGAGCCTTCATTGTTAGCATGTGCAGACACCATTCTAGAGCAAAGCGGCAGCGGGAGCTGAGCGCTGAGGCCTGAGGGAAGAAAACCGATTTTGCGTCGTTTGTGTCGACCTACCGAGTCACCAGCTAACTGGAAGTTGAATTTCGCTTACTCAGCGGCAGCACAGCACCACAGATTAGTATTGTACCAGGATTTGACATATGTAGGAATCCAGGATTGTGTTAGAAAAATTTCAACACTGCTCTGAGTTGTCCTAAATGATGTTGCCTTATGATGGGTAATCGCCAAGCTTAAAAAACTGAATGTCGGAAGAAGTTTTGTTCGAATGATGAGCATCTATGTCCCCGCCGCGTCAAGTGATTAAGACCTAAGATCGCCGTCCCACCTAGACCCGCCTGGCGACGACGAGGCTCTGTTCTTATTTTCAAAGTTTCAAAAGCTCCGTAGCCGTAGGGGGTAAAGTCGCATCCTCGGAAAGACATGTAACCATGGTCGGCGGCACAAGAAACTGTTGTTAGTGATAATCAGGTGCAGGGTAAGCATTCTCCTATCTAATGAAATCTGATTTGAATGGTGATAATGGAGAACGCTCGATTTCCAACGGTTGAATCGTACAATTCCGAATTCTGGAAGCCTCGTGCCGAGCCACAAGACGTCACGACACATCATCTCGATTCTCGACTCACGGCAGCACAAAATCTGAGGACGCGAAGAAGAGAAATGAAGTTCTCCGAACCATCGCTCCTCGCTCCAAACGCCGATTAACACGCAATGCACTAGGGCCACCAACCACCCTTCGAAACGTTGTGGTTTGATAACCTACTGATGACAGTGCTTTTTCCGAGCCAGTCAATCACATTTGGACACTGAAGCTCCAGTGCAGTGGTAAAACACAAGGAAGCGAGCGATACCAGCAGGATATCTCGTCGGACATTCAGAGCTCTTGTTCTGGCAGCGTGACTGCTCAGAAGATTGGATTATTACTCCACAGGATTTCAATTTATTTCTGTTATTTTATTTCTCCTAGATATGCACGTATAATCAATGATCATCGTGCTATTTCGGCAATATACGAGCCCGACCAAAAATAAAAAAAAATAAGATGACCTGTTCAGTACGTGCCCATGCCAAACTTCACCGTCACCGATCAATAAACTCTTAGACTGCCCAGAGCTGCCCAGAACAACAGTGCTGGATAGTGTCGGAATATTGCCAAAACCCTTCCTGAGGAAAATCCCGAAATTTACCGACCCGGCGGTGGCTCGCGAGGTTTCCAAAACGGCAGTGCGTCGTAGCGCTCGAAATATCAAGTTTCACGATAAGTAAGTTTGTGTATACTTCCCTGTATTCAAATCGCGATTTCTCCGAAATAGCTTGTTCCTTACAGCAAAAGGGACAGACGAGATGAAATGGGATTGAGTGGGGATCCGATTCACCGTCGATGATATATTATTAATATGATAACGACAAGAGGGTTGCGCTGAAGGGTTATGATGATTAGGAGGGTCCCTTTCGACGTTAACGTCATAAACAACGATGTGGAGATAGTGACGAGCATCTAAAAATTGGAGTCGGTCAAATGAATGACCCTGACGCAGCCGAGACGGATGAAGGTCAGAGCGCTTACATAGTGTCGTCGCCAGTGCGTCGTTGTAACCTTAAATCCAAACCACAGTAGGTCACACCGCCAAACACGTTCGTGACTCGCTTCCTCCCAGTAGTCAATCAAGCTGTGTTGGACGTACTGAAATATTTAATTTGCGAATGGCTAGTAAATTTCACATATCAGTCCTCCAGGCCATGATACTAGCGAATTATCATACATTTTTCGACTTCTTTGCTCCCAAGAGCTAAGTCCGCGCTACCATCCTTCTCGCTTAGTAGTGATGCCATTTTACTGTCACCTGAAGTCAGGGAAAGACCCCGAATATCCCTTGTTCTTGCTTAATTAAATGTCCCATTGATTGTGTGGTCCGGCTAGGTCGACATTAGGTACTGGTCGAAACAGAGGAGGCATGTCGAGCGATAACGTAGGAATAGAAATGTTACATGGGCAAGGACATTCTTGGCCCACAAAACGATGGAGTGAGAGAGAAAATACCCCATGCGCAGTGGACGGAAAAGACAGCAGAGGGCATACCATGAACTATACGTTGTACACCCTGCCTGTCTGTCAGTAACCACATACAGGACAGTTTTTGGTGAAGCACAACTTGAGGATCGGCATGCGGCGATCGGTAAAACAGAACCTAAAAATCTTGAACTGAGCACATCACAACGAAGGGCTAACAGTGAAAGACATCCGCGGGTGGAATTCGTTAATGGATTATTTCCCCCCGGAAAGTTAGTCTTTCCCGTAGTCAGACCTTGATGGAAGGAAAGGTAGCCGTTCCTTCTTAGACTGCGAAATGATCGCGTCGCGAGTCGTGGCGTGAATAATAAACCTGTGACAAGAAGACCGTCGCCGCGGAGCAAGCTTATCTTGCCCATTTGGGGGAGGGTTCGAGTGGTGATCAACGTGAGCATACGTGGATGCACCAACGCCACCTTTGCGACGCAGTTCAGGCTCTCGGCAATTTGTCGGTGTGGGGCTCCGACCCCATGTGACGACAATGATCCACTTCAAGTCAGACGAGAAGTACTGCTTCAGAACTGTGTTAGCCTCCGTGAAACAATAAATATGTGGTCTTGCCTACGAGCAGATGTTCCATTTAACGGGCACCCAGTCGAAAATTAACATATATTGCAAGAATCACTTCTTAGTGACCCCCCCGCACTGAACAATGATAGGTGATGTCCACGAAACGAGCACTGTGGCACAGTTCGTTACGGGTCCACACAGAGCGATAAATGCAAAGATACATGTCATCATAGCACTATCAGGTCTGCGCGTGGTCCCCTAGATCAGTTAATTGGACACTTTGATTCTTTGAAGAAGGGGATCGCCAAAGTTCTGGACTGAGATTGGCAGGGTATCGGCGTTGGGACGCAGCGCCACAATACACTTGTACGTACCTGTCCGATCAACCCCACTGAGTTGCAAACACCGCAATATGTCAAAAACAGACCATATAATATCTTCATACAAGGCTGCTCAGTGCTCACAGGAATGGCAAGTTGAGGAGTATGACAAAGCCTCGGGTTACATAAAATGTTGCTATCGCAAGTTGTTGTCAGCAATTCCAGCGTCGTTTTCATCCCACCACCACCACTACCATCACCTCCAACGACGTCGGCCATGAACCAGTATGCAACGAGCTAAAAACACACCAGTGATGGAACTCAATCAATGGGTACTACGTCGATTTCGAAGACAGCCATAAACGGCACAGGCGCGGGTACGTACGAACTACCTGGAATATACACAAAAGACTACCGCAAACACACGCGTAGGAATGAAATTGGTGGAGCGAAGCCAAAAAAAAAGAAAATGGACATAAAATGAATCTCTACGGTACACTGCGCCTCCGCAACCTATCACTGCCTTGTCATTGAAGCTAAATTTCCAGGGCACGACAAAAATTCAGAAGTTCTGCCTCTAGCTACTCACTCCTTCGAGGGATTGGAGTCTTCTTCCTTTTCCGCTTCAGCTGTTGCTGGCTGCTGCTGCGTCTGTTGCTGCTGCTGCTGCTGCTGTTGCTGTTGTTGCGAGGGCATAAGGTGAGAAAGTAAACCCTGTGGAATTTGAGAGAACAGCTCATCGAGCTGTTGTCGGAGGTGCGTGTTTTCCTCACGGAGCCTGTCGCTAAGAGCACGACACTCTTCCCAGCGACGATTTGCCTCATCCGCCGACGCGAGTGCTGCATCTAGCAGTTGAGAACGTGACTCGAGGGCTTTGACGTGCCTAAAACTAGGTGAGTACAACGTGTCTGAGACGTGGGAGTGAGGGAGAAGCGAGGTCGGACCCATTTCATCGGAACAATGACAAGGCTGGACGGGAAGGAAAGGAAAGAGAAGGTACACTCACTGATCTCTGCGCTCCCTAAATGCTCTCTGTGCCTTCCTATTTTGCTCGGCTCGCTTGGTTTGACTCAAAGGACGACCATTGACCTTTTGTTCGCCCTGACTCTCACCACCAGACTGACCCTCAATCTGTGAGGCTTGCTCACCCGGAGGGGGATGAGGTGGAGGTGCGCCATACTCTGGGCCCGGACCTGAGAAATAAATGGGCATGGGGGACGGGTGGTGCCCATGCGGGGGTGGCAACATAGGAGGAAGGAATATGCCAGGTGGTGGCTGCTGGAGCTGAGGTGGTGGAGGCGGAGGCGGCTGGGTCGTTGCTGTTGGGGGAGATTTGCGTTTGCGAGTACGGGTTGTTGGGGCGGGTGCAGCTGACTGTGGAGGGGCTTGAGATGTGGAAGGTTGTGGCGGGTGGGGGTCGTCGCGGAGACGCATGGAAGGGATGGCCTGCGGGGATTGCTGTTGCGGTTGTTGCTGCTGCTGGATGGTATCAGACGACTGAGCTTGCTGTTGGCCAGGCGGTGGGTAGCTGTGTAGCATTGGCAATAATCGCTGGTTTACTATGTTTGGCGTTATTGAAGGTAGATTGAACTGAAATGCTTTTTGGTATGCTAGGGGAGAAGTTTTTGTTGATCGAATCTGAACGGAGGTCGCGTTGAGGAGGCGCGAGTATTAGTAAGAAAATCGGTGGACGATGGCTAAGCTTGTCCCTGTTTGGTTTATTTTCCCACCTAGAACACCTGATTTGATACACCCCATTTTTTGACCCTCACCGCACTACTTATTATTACGTGCGCTCGACACCCGAGCGTATGCCAGTACTTGATATCGCAGCCATAGATTGCGGCCTGATCACCATGTTTTTTCTGTACGGAAGTTAGCCAGCATACTTCGCTAAATTTAACAGTGAAACTTACCGCGCAAGGGGAATCAGTCTCCCTGTCGGAAGAGTCCGATTCAATTGATAACTTGGCTTCGAGGCAGTGTCCTTATGGGGCCTCTCAGTAGAGCGCTCCGATCGCCGGGCATACGCAATCTGTCGGCGAGATATACGTAGGATGAGGTGAAGGATAAAGACAACGGTTGACCAAGTAGAACTTTTATTTATGTAAGTTGTCTTTGTCATCGCACTCATTCTGAAAGTTGGATAAGCAGCACGCTCGTCGTGCGCTCTTTACTCTGTCCTCTGTTTTGAATGAAATAATTGGCTAATCTTGATCAAGGGGCAGCAGATTACCGAGGTCCCCCAGCGCCCTCAGTACAATTATGCTCTAGTCGCGCGCCCATGCATCATACACAATATCAGGCGCAAAACACGAAGAGTTTTACTTACAATGGGCCAGCCGTCTGTCTGATGCAGTCCTTGTGTATCACCGGCAGGTTCTTTCTCTATGGAGCATCCCCTTCATCATAAAAGCATGTAAATCTTGCCCAGATTCGCGAGAAACTCACCTGCTATCAGTACCGTGACGAAGGTCGACTAGATGTGGGATCTCGGCTACTGTAATGACTCGGAAATGTGACGATAATCTGAACAATTGGGCGAGTGCGGACCAGTACTTCTATAGGGTGGGTTAAACTACTGGTACTGTTTTGTATAAGACTAGGTAATATCAGTGCCGTCCAGCAGCGATAATAATTGGATTTGCTCTATAATTGGCCAAAGATCTCTTCGACCTCCCAGGCGCCCGCCCAATATTTTACCTGACACTGGAGACCACCTTCCTGAGATATACGGCGCTCGAGACCGCGGAAGCGACGGCAGAGCACCATGTCCTGGCTACTAGCGCTCAGTAACGAGGGTGGACAAGAATGTGAAAATTACCTTCTAAGTCTGAGGATTGGACAGAAATCATTAGATCCGTCTCCAACGTAGATGATGCGGTCGTAACCAAGCTTGTGGCGCTCTAAGAACGCGGTGAGCTCTTCCCCTAAGTGGGTGTTTCAGCTAAGGTCGTGGATTAATCTTACATGGAAGGACTCACCCTTGCACATGTTTGGACTGCAACCGACTGCGCAGCTATGCTGGGGCCCATCTGGGTCGATTCTACGACGGAGCTTGAGCAGACCAGAAGAGTCAAACTCCGCAGGGTTGGTCACTATCTCTTCAAACAGGTTTTGCAGCCCTTTTGACTGCTCGAATAGGTAAATGAGTAAACTTGACATGCAAGGAACACACCTCAAGAATCGTGGAGATGAAAACGGCATTCGCGTTAGAAAGGCAGAAAAATGTAGTGCTGGGGTTGGATGCCGCTTTCAGATTAGTGACAGCACGGACCATCGCAGGGTGCTATCTGCATGCTTTAACTAGCCAAATTTTTCCTTAGTAACGAACTACCTACAAAGGGCATTATCCGGAGGGTATGTTCGATCTGCTCACGCGTCCCACCGCGTGCATGGAGCTCTTGTAGCGACTGCGCTCTGGACGGCAGTGAGCGCCAACGAGATGGTGAAGGGGATTAAATACAGACACGAGATCAGTCCATTGGACACTGTCTTTAAGCGTCTTCATCTTCCTGCGAATATCAGGTGCTAAGACCTCGAATATCCAGCGATCGGTGTCTTGATCTGCCATTGACCTTGGACGCGAGTCACGTAAGAGCCAGTGATGGGATAAGAGTCAAAGAAATTACCAGTCAAAATCGAAGACGACTAGCTGGGTTTTCATCGGAGAGGCCATGACCGGTGGTGCTTTGATCAAGTAGAAGACACAGGCAAGTCCTAGTTGGATAGTAAAACTGTAAAAGAAACCTACTAGAGTCGGCGATTAGTACCAGAATTATAATAATAATATT
>MU837208.1:80345-105938 GCA_029603245.1 Rhizopogon salebrosus TDB-379
CTTCTTTGAGATGTGCAATGAGCTGAGGCAGAAACGCATTGCAGTTCCTCCTAGCATTCTCTGTTGCTCTCGGGCGATATATCAACTTCTTAGGTTACACGCTTCAACCCTATCTCGTTGCCATGGCCTATGAGACTGATGCAAGAAATCCCCAAACACCTTTCGAGGGGAAAGCCAACAACGAGTGGGTCAGCGAACTCACTACTAAACAGCTAGTCAAGCCCTTCAAAAACTTCGAAGAGGACGCCAGGTCTATTCTCGAGGTCTGTCATACTGCCACTCGTATCGCAGTCACTATTCATTATTGAGGTCTCTGTAGTGCATAGAAAGAGGCATGCACTGGGCCGTGCACACTATTAAAACATTACCCGCTTACAGTAGCATTCCTGGGAGACTCTACCCATGCAGACGCCGTTCCAAGGCTCAGAGGCTGGCCAGGATATCGATGTCAGCTGCGCACGTCTGCACTACGCCGTGCTGAGTTGGTTTGATAGGATGCTTACCTCCTAGTCACTGTTCATCCACAATCCTGGAAATGATACCTCGGGCGCTTGCCATCTACGACAAATTTAGACGGCCAGTCTCAGCTGATGTGGCTCTGCGCGCAAGGCTCAATGGTCAACTATGTGCCTTGAAAAAGGACGTTCCTTTGCATGAACTTGGTGACACGATAACCTAGAATTGGGGATGGTTATGGCTGACTGAGCTAGATGATAATGTGGAAGAATCTGTCAAGCTTGTCGAGGACCCCTCATTTAAATAACATGATCGGACACGGCAGCCGCCAAGAAGGTGAATCCAGAGCATAGCACCCAACCGATGGAGTGGTGTTTGATCATTTGTATGAGAGAAGGTCCTGTCTAGAGAGAATAAGAATGAGCCTGTGTTTGTGCTTAGTATATCAAGCATTAATATGATCCTAAAGGACGAACTTGACCGGATCACGTTCTCATTGTACCCTACCGCAAACTTACAACGGGAGAGGGGCGGTGATACAAACTTGGAGCTGGTTCGCTGTCCGAGTCGACGTCGGTGCCGCGGTGTTTAAAACTGGATTTTTTTGGAGGAGCCGGGACCGTGATCGTCCACGATGCCTACAACGTTGTGTTCCGCCAAAGCGTCGTACAAAAAACAAGCTGGTTCACTCGAGCTCACTGACTCTCATCTCACATGGACTCAGGACGGCAAGAAGGCACCCGCAGTTCGCGTCCCACATTCAGAGGCCACATGTCAGTCCAAATCTCATCAAGTCAGCTCACTCACTCACTCACTTCTCCTTCCAGCTCTGTTTTGCAGCAAGGAAGGCGCTGCTCAAGTCCGTCTCAAGCTCGGGCTTATCAACGATGAAGCAGGCCACAATTTCACCTTCACCTCTCCTCAGGCTGTCGCATACGTCGAGCGGGAAACCTTCAAGCAAGAGCTCACCAACGTCATCTCTCGTAACCGAAGCACCGCTCCCACTCCTGCACAAAAGCCAACAACTTCGACAACGAGCACCCCCGCAAAGCTCTCCGCTCCGGTCCCCTCTACCTCGCGTGCAACATCCGTCTCGAGCGACAGTCGCACCCCCATCCTCTCCGGCACCGATGCAGCTACCGACTTTCGTCTAAGGAAGAAAGTCCTCCTTTCCAATCCTGAGCTTTTGGCGCTACACAAGGAGCTTGTAATGAGTGGCCACATCACTGAGTCCGAGTTCTGGGATGGCAGGGAGGTATTGTGTTCTGCACTCATTCCCCCCTTTCTTGTGCTGAAATCATCTGTGCCACGAAGCATATGCTGCTTGCAGAGGCTGCCGCAGAGGGTCAGAAGCGCGGGCGCCCTGGCCAGCTCGTCGACCCCAGACCTCAGACCGTGGAGGGCGGCGAAATCAAGATTGTTATCACCCCACAGTTGGTCCACGACATCTTCGACGAGTTCCCTGTTGTTGCAAAAGCGTACAATGATAATGTCCCGAACAAGGTATGTTCTATGCTTGCATTAATCACCGCGTATCTCAAGCGTGCCATTACAAGCTATCAGAGGCCGAGTTCTGGAAGAGATATTTCCAGTCCAAACTGTTCAATGCACACCGCGCCTCCATCCGCTCGTCGGCTACGCAGCATGTTGTGAAGGATGACCCAATATTTGACAAATACCTAGAGAAAGACGATGATGGTACCACACTTCTATCCTATACGTTCCTGTCCATCATTTCCTTTAACAGAGTTGGAACCGCGAAGACTACCAAACGAAGTCTCAGACCTCTTCATCAACATAGGAGCAACGCTCGAGGACCACGTGGAGGTAGTATCCCCTCCCCATTCTTTCTTCGTTCTCTCATCCGGAAACCTTCAAAATAGACAGGAAACGAAAAGGATATAACGATGCAAGCTGGACGGCAACGAGGTGCCCTCCCTCTCATCCGAAAATTCAACGAGCACTCTGAACGGCTACTCAATTCCGCATTGTATGTCGTCCCCTCTTTCATCAATGCGCTGACAAAAGCCAACACGTCACAGAGGCGAAGTACCGCCTGCTAAACGCCGACGAACCGATGGCGGCGACGAGAACGATGGATACGCCCCGATTATGCTCGACGACTTGTTTGACCCTGAGGCTGCAGGTGGAATTGCCCTGCAGATGCAAGACCGTGAACGGTATTTTGAGGGGCAGCTTGCACGGACAGCATCAGAGCAGGCTGAGAGGGAGGTGCGTCTTACTCATCCACTATGTTTTAGTTCTTTGAGAATCAAAAACTGGGTGCTGATGCACCGCTGGACCAGGTCGTTAACGTGCGTGCAGCTTTTGCAGAATTGAAAAATGGGTTCGAGGGCTGGGAGGCGAGGTTCAGTCAGGTAAAGCCTGCATTTCTAGCCATAACACATAATAGACGACCCGGTCGCAATAACTTTCCCAGTTCCGAATAGACAAAAGGGCAGGCGACGCAGCACTCGCTTCAATGACCCAAAATGTCTCTGCGCGACTAGACACCCGAACTAAAACAGGTGCGTTCCTACTCTCTTTCTCATCTGGTGGTTCACTCACTCATCCACCTCACCCTTGTGCTGTACAGCCGACTTTCCGCCAGCACTTTTCCGCCAGCTCACGACATGCCAGACCGCTGCGAACGAATTCCTCCGGCAATTCTGGACAGCGCTTTACCCGCCCGCTGCAACCACCTCATCAAGCGCCACCCCCGCGCAGAATGCGGCAAAGGCATCAAAAATGGCGGGGTATCTCAGTAAGACCCACGAGAAGGTCGAAGCACTCATCCGTGCTGGCCAAGAAGAGGGCATAGATCCCGAGAGGGTGAAGGTGGTGCGTCTTTTTCCATCCTTGCTGTCTTGTTAGAATGGTCATGGTTGAGGTGTGGTTTCGGCAGGCCATGAAACCACTCTTAGATGCTGTCGAACACGCGCTCGCGTTCTACCGAATGCGGAATGCAAGACCTATGACGCCGAAAGCCGCATAGTATGCTTTTTAAAATAATCCGACGGGTAACTGAACAGAATGGACTTTTTTCCACACTGGCGTGTGCATCCAGCACTCATCTCACTATGTAACATAGCTACAAGTGCATTGATATTTTACAGCATATAATCTAATCATCCTTGCGGGCGTGTGTATTCTCCGAGTTGTGAAGTGAATGTCTCAAGGGAGGTGGCTCAATAGCATGACTAGGTAGGGAACGTGGCGTGAGGCAAAAGGTAAGGTTCCACCACGATCAGTATGGGCTCGGCTGAACCTGCAGCTGGCCACTCGACCATGCACACTCATACGTCGTGACAATCACTAGGAGGTGTAGCGCCGCAGCATAGAACATAAATGCAGTGCGCGCACGGCGGTTCCCAATGATGGCACGCGTGAGCACGAGCACACCGCGCTCAACAGGGTTGAGAGCCTCATATGCGCGCGTCGCTTCCTAAATGAGGGGGGTAAACATCGTCAGCTTAGCAGGGTCGAGATGCATGTGTACTTACTCGACCACGGAAGGCTTCAAAGGGGTTCATGGCTTCCTCATACCGTGCGCCCCACTTGCCTAGCTCGTCTCTTCCATTCCCGCTGCCACCATATGGGGAGGGAGAGGATGGCGGGAGAGGATCGAGCTGCGAGACCGAACCTTGTTCACGGTATGACTGCATGTACCGTACCTTTTCATAGAGCTTGAGGTTGTCGGATTGGAGAGACTTGACTTCAGTCCGCAATTCTGAGATGGTGTGGTAGTGTTTGCGTAGTTCCTATGCAATGCATCAGCGTCGAGTTCAGGCGGCAAGACGGTTAAGAAAAGAAGCAGAGCAGGGCAGGATCCACAGTCGAGAAAAAGTTAACGTAGACGCTACTCACTTCCTCGAGTTCTGCATTCCTTTGACGGAATCGATCTCGCTGACTGGTCACGATTGGAAGGATGGACGTATCTGCAGATGATGTGAAAGGTATCGGCGTCGACCGTGTTGAGCTCGGACCAACTGCATCCTGTCATATCATTTTCGTCAACTACCCGAAACAACTCTTCAAAGCAGACAAACCTTGGGCCGTAAGCCGAGCTCGAGACCGAGCCCCTGAATCCCGCTCTCCCCACTCTCACCACCTTCCTCTCTCGGCCCGTTGTTGGTGTTCAGAGCCATCAAGTCCGTCTCCAGTTTCTCACATAGTGCCTGCTGCTTGAAAAGTTCTGCGCGTGTGTCTGCTAGCTCCTCCTGCGTGCTTCTGAGGGAAGCTTCGAGTGATGTGTGGAGAATCTGAGAATGACAGTAGGCATTTTGGTAATGAGGTACGACGCCGAGGGGAAAGACTAAACGTACCCTAAATCGAGTCAGCTCTTCCAATATCCGTTTATTCTTGGTCGCAAGGAGCACTTCGAGACTCTTGCCCTGCTGCGCGTTTGCCTTGTCCGCATTTGGATTTGGCAGATGCACACCATCCTCATCTTCATCAGGACTTGACCAATCGTCGTCGGGATCAAGGCCTGCAAATTCAACGTACTACCACGGATGTGACACACTGAGAATAAGACATAGAAGGAAGTCGCACCTTCAAAATCTCCAGCTCTCGCTTCACTTCGTCGTAATCTGCATACCTCTTCATTTTTGTCTTCAAGGCGTCTACCTCTGCACGGGCAGAGTCTGCTTCGCGAGCCTGTAGCGAAATTAGCCCACGTCCATGAGATATGTATCACTAAGGCGAGGAACAACACGCACTTTCTCTGTTGTCCGCTCCTCTGCTCGGACTGCGGTGCCCCGTACAGCGTCAAGGGCGCCCTCGAGCCGCGTACACTCGGACTCAAGCTCGGAAAGACGAGTTGTTAGAGATCTGACGCTGTTGGTATATCAAATTTTGGTTGAGAACACATATGAGGCTTAGGAAAGATGAAATTGGGACGTACCGCTCACTGCTCTCACTGCCAGTGCGCAATGCTTCGATCTCTGAGCGGAGTGCTTCCTGCGAAAGAAGTAAATGTCAATTGAATCATGGGGTAACAGAAGGGGGAGCAAGTAACGAAATTCGCAGGTGTCATAGAGTGACTATATGCGTAATAGCGATTATAAAGGATGGATAAACGCTCGGATATGTGAAAGCTATGCGGATAGCGTGTGGATGCACGTGTGGTATATGTAATGAATAACCAACGGATTGGTGCACAAGGAACGAGGTGGACAAAGCTCACATTTCGCTGCTCGACGGTTGCGACTCTGCTATTCGCGCGTTCCAGGTCGACCATGACCATGTCAGCTTCTGCAAGACGAGAGATAATCTCCTGGTCTAAATAAAAACATCAGCATATAAGAAGACTTGACTCAGTAACAAGGGATATAATGACAATTGGATGAGGAGAATGTAAGGAGGAAAGACAACTCACCCTGACGTTGGCTGTGATCAAAAAGCTTCGCTTGGTTCGACTCATTCGACAGTCTGAGGTCCCGTACTTGGTCCTTGTATAATGTAACCTGTCGCTTCAAGTCCTGCTCCCTGTACCCCAATCAGCACCCATCCAACTGCAAAACGTCGTCTCGGACAAATAACGTGGCACATACCGCTCTTCATAATTTCGCATACGCTCATCGTACGCAGCATTGATTTCAGACTCCTTCTGTGAAACGAGCTCGTCCATGCGGGCCTCGAGTTGTTCGACACGGCGCTTGGATGCATCGAGAGCACTGGACGACTGTCGGAGCTCAGCGTTCTCGGCGCGCAGACGGGCGACCTCATCCTCAAGTGCTTGTGCCTCTGCAGCTTTAACTGCTTGGTCCTACGCATGTGTGAA
This sequence comes from Rhizopogon salebrosus TDB-379, assembly GCA_029603245.1. NCBI lineage: Eukaryota > Fungi > Basidiomycota > Agaricomycetes > Boletales > Rhizopogonaceae > Rhizopogon > Rhizopogon salebrosus. Next base: position 86,587 of record MU837208.1, read on the forward strand.
TATGGCTGGAGGTGAAGAAGATGAGTGAGACACACCACAGCAGCTTCGAGAAGGGGATATGGGTCTGGTGCTTCGGCGAGGACCTTGTACACGTTGAGAAACGCATTTTCAGAAACCTTTGAGCGCTTGGTGAGGCTGTCGATCTCGGTCTGGTATGCTACGCCAAAATTAGCAATAATCAACTTATGGAGAGAAGAATGCAAACATTTCAGGAGGCCTTTGAAGGAGTTTAGCTTCTCGTCGTCTGGGATTTTCTTGAACTCTGCAGAAAGTTCAGAACCACTGGCCATAACAGAAATAATGTATGCGCACTGACCCTTTGTACGGTCAGCAAGCTGTTTGCGACCCAGGACAGATTCCTTCTGGTTGTCAACGATCTCGATGCCTTGAGCGTCCAGGGTCTTTTGCAGCTCATGCAGCTTTATTTCTGCACTCCGTTAGCACAGACCACCCACAAAATTGAGCTTGCGCACCCTTCCATGTTGCAAGTGCGCCAGAAAAGTTGTGCTCTGCTCCACTCATTGTCGAGTCCGTCAGCGCGTCACCACTGTGCAGTAACAGGTGTTATAAGACCACGTGACTCCAATACCAAAATTTAATGGGATGTTCACTAGTTTTGTTCGAGTAGACAACGATGAACGTGCTACGACGTCCGCCGGGCTTGTCAACGTTTCGTTTTTACTCCACGCAGACCACAAGGCCATTCGTCCCTCCCGCATCCCTCAACCACCTTGACCTGCAACGCCAACGCCAAAAACCACGCCCCGCCAGTCCATCATTTTATACCGCCCGACCTGATTTCTATGACCAGCTCACTTCACTAGAGTCAGCTCTACGGCATGCTAAAACCGCCCTCACTGCCTGTCACCTCCTGCCGCTTCCCCAGTTTGCGCGAACCGCCCTCCCACCGCGTGTCAATGCTTGGGTAGACAAGCGCGAGCTTGCTCTGAAGCTGAGAAGCAACCTCACAACCACCCGCTACAGAAGGGTGGTGCTTGTACTCAACGAGCTTGAGACTTACAGGGCCATTGCGGAGAAGGCTGGTATCATGGAGCTGCAGGAAGGTATCAGAGGCATTACAGAGTTATTTGAGCGTGCAGACGCAGCGACCATGCTCGCAAGGGGAAAGGCTAAACCCGTCAAGTTCGACGAGTATGGACGAAGTTATACCCTTGGAAAGCGGAAAACAAGCTCTGCGCGGGTGTGGATCGTGCCTGTTCAACGGCCTTCTGCGGACCCATCTACCTCCCAGTCCACACCAGCAGCAACAGAAACAGACTCTGCCCTCGAAGCAATCCTTAATCCCCATTCTCCGTCCAAGGGCGATGAACATGTATCTGTCGCTCAGATCCTCGTGAACAACACCCCCCTCTCGACTTATTTCCCTATTCCCGCTGACCGTACCCGCGTGATTCACCCACTTAAACTCGCAGGTTTATTGGGTGCATACAATATATTTGCGATAGTACGTGGGGGAGGTACCTCTGGACAGAGCGGCGCAGTCGCACATGGCATTGCTAAGGGTCTAGCAGCACACGAACCAGCTATAGCAACGATTTTGAGGAAAGGTCAGTGTTACTCGCACTCATCCTCCTCCCAGTAATATTGACTCACATTTCTTGTCGCAGCGAAACTTCTGCGTCGCGATCCTCGTATGGTTGAGAGAAAGAAACCTGGTCTTGCGAAGGCGCGCAAACGGGTGTGTTCCATCATCCTTGTATTATTTCTCTCATTTGCTTACCGTGCCTACAGTATGCCTGGGTCAAGCGGTAACGATTGTGTGTATCGCGCAGTGCATGCCTCGTGCTGTTCCCTTGCTCATTTCGTACCACATTCTCTATCCTTCCGTCATACACATCATTCCCTGCAATACAATACATCATCACTCGACACCTGCCACATGAAGCATGATAAGATGAAGCGTGCAGTTCTACAGCAATAAGAGGCTGTTAGTACTGGTTACGTCTTAGAGTCATCGTGGTTTAATGTATTATGTGAATAATTGTAGTGGAAGTTGCTTTGCGTTTCAGCAGGCGGCCAGGTGGTGAACCGCGTTTTTTTTTTCTGGTGGCGGGCAGTGCAGGTTTCGGTTTTCCCTATTCTGTGAGATGCCTGTCATGACAGGGATATGATTGGCGCAAACTGCATCAAGTTACGTGGCCGGTGAGACGTTTTGATGAACTTCGAAGCGGTTAATGACGTCGGGATCGATGTCAATGCACGCAACGCCGGTTTTTGCCACATGCGAATCCACCTCGAATGAGTCCGAGTCTTCTTGCAGTATGGCGCTAATATAAGACTGGCCATGAAGATCACATATAGGTTGTTCGACTCATGGACAGGAATTCTCAGGCAATACACTGTGGAGGGTTTCACAAGGTTCCACACCTCCGGGCAATCCGGGCTCCCATTTTTCCCAGGAATATCTTGAACTTGGCTTCAATACACGTTCGGTGACCTTTGATGCACGCCTATAAGTGATCGTACATGAGTAAGTTTATCCTTTCTCAGTGCCGGTTGCGATCACTATCTATGTCCTGCTGAAATTTCCTGCACGGATCTGGAGTGCTGCTCCAGGTACATACCCAGCGTTTTAGAATCACCCAATGAATTCATTTCCGAAGCACATTTCGGAGACGCGGTTTTCACGTCACATCAGACAAGTTTCAAGACTTCTTGTCTCTTCTGCCAGCGGGGCGCCCGCTTGACAGATCGCACCGTCGGTCTTGTCCCATCTGATAAGCATAGCGGAAGATAGTCAACTTCCAAGAATACTCGTGAACCAAAGGCGCTTTGAGGGATCGGACCCTTTGTTCATCATCTTACTATCATTAACGCAGATCCTGTTCGCCACACCTTCATGTCTCTGAACGCCGGGGCTCGCCCTGGAGCCGGAGCCTTTGTGTGAAGCCGTATTTTCCATTTTTTTTTGCAGGTCGTGGAATCGGATTGGTTCCGAGATCCATACTCTCGGTGGTCTTACTCACAGATCCCCCCTGGAAAGGACCCGCAATTTTGAGACGATAAAAGGAATGAAACTGCAAGGTCAAAAAACTTGCGCTCATCTTTTCTCTCGGGCCCAGCGGGTATTTGTCTCTTGCGACCTTCAGTTCACAACATGTCTGCCAAACCGCCTGCCTTGGTTTATAACGATGCGGAGAAAGGGACACTGGATGCTCGTTCTCCTCAGATTGCCGATTTAGCCAGGAGCGAGAAGAAGGCCGCAGACATCGACGTGTTCCCCGTGCAGTCTCTCAAGAAGGATGCACCAGTCACCCCCTCCGACGTGGCGAAGCCTCCACCAGCCCCTGCCAAACCAGCAAAGAAAAGGGCGCCTCTGTGGGTCCTCTGGGTTATCTGGTATAATAGTTACAGGTACATGATTTTTAGACCACAAGAGTATCTCGAATACTCATCCACTCTGTTTCATAAAGGCGTTTCTTTACCGTTATATTCATCGTCAACTTCACTGGACTCGGCTTTGCGATCGCTGGTAAATGGCCATACGCCGCACAATATCCTGGTGCTTTGGCCGTCGGTAACTTGAATGTCGCTGTTCTCGTGCGTAACGAAATATTCGGTCGGTTCTTGTATGGGTTCGTCAACTTGTTCTTCGCCAAAGTTCGTGCCATCTGTACATTTACTCTCAACCGAGGATTGACGTACTTTTTTTTATTACAGTGGACTCCTCTAAAGTTCCGCCTTGCATGCACCTCTACTTTGCAGGTTAGATTAAGGCGTAAATAGTGATTTCAGCGACCTGACGCCTTCTCCCACAGCATCTCGGTGGTATCCACAGCGGATGCGCTATCTCCGGTGTAGCTTGGCTGGTCCTCATGGTCGTCCACCAGTTCAAGGCGAAATATATGTTCAACGACTCGCTTCTCGCTTTTGGTGTGATAACCGCAGTGGTGTTGTTCATCACCATCTGTGCTGGTCTTCCGTGGGTCCGCAACACACACCACAAGTGAGCATTTCTTTGCTACTGTCATCAACTGCGACTGACATGTCATCTAGCGTCTTCGAACGGAACCACCGTTTCTTCGGGTGGACTTCTTTGGTCATGACCTGTAAGTGCAACCATGATGTACGAAAACCTACGGCCATTCTAATCTTTTAAAGGGGTGTACACTATCGTGACCAACGCATATAACTCCGCGGACGGGAAGTTCGACCACGTTGGTGTATATGTTGTCCGTCAGCAAGCCTTCTGGTACACAGTCGGAATGTCTACCTTGTAAGTAGTACTGCACTGTGCGCCCTGTCAGCTGCGTTGCTCACACTAATTTCAGCATTGTCCTGCCTTGGATTTGCACAAGACACGCCAAAGTTGACATCGAGCTGCCCTCTCCGAAGGTTGCTGTGCTCCGCTTCGAGCGTGGTATGCAACAGGGTCTCCTCGCTCGTATCAGTCGCTCTGCTGTCAAGGAGTACCACGCTTTCGGTATCATTTCGTGAGTGTTTAATGACATCGCTATGCGATCCTACTAACACTTCCCAGCGAGGGTACCCATGCCAAATATCACTACCTGATTTGCGGTGTGCAAGGTGATTTCACTAAGAGTCTGGTTAACGACCCGCCAAGGAGGATCTGGACTCGTGAGCTGAAGGTGATATGGCTCCCGTGTTATTCCTATGAAGAGACCGCTCATTTTTTTATCACAGTTCGCTGGTGTCTCCAATACATCGACTCTTTACAAGCGTGGTATCCGTATCTGCACAGGAACGGGTCTTGGCGCTGCCCTTTCTACTTGCATTCAATCTCCCTATTGGTTAGTCCATTTACCCTTCTCACATCATACCTTAGTTGATCAACATTCGCAGGTACCTGATCTGGATTGGTACGATAATATGAAATGCAGCTATAAGCAGATATTGACTGTGTCCGCTAGGTTCCGACCAGGAGAAGACATTCGGCCCAACCATCAGCGGTCTCATTCACAGGCATGTCGGTCCTGAACGTCTGCTACTCTGGGACTCGAAGACACGTGGTGGCCGTCCGCCCACCATGAAGATATTGAAGGAGGTCTACGAGACCTGGCAGGCAGAGGTCGTCTTCATCACCTCCAACTACGTGGGTAATGCAGAAATCCAACAAGGTTGCAAGGAAGCTGGTATTCCTGCATTCGGTACCCTCTGGGATTTCGTGAGTGATGCTCCAATTTTTTGGCTAAAGCAGCCTAACGAACACACTCTTCGTCAGTAATTCCTCCGTCAAGTTCTCGCAATGTGCTGGGTGTGGGACATATCAATTATCGAACCAGCAGCACCCTTGCCGCAGTCTTTTCTCATCTTCGTGCATCGAATATGCACTGCCCATTCTTTTCTGGAATCAAGTTATCCAGCGTATCAAGGTTCTTGTTTTTCTAGATTTGACCAAGACCAGTCAAGTGGAAGAAGAAGGCCAGTATTAATAGAGTTCACTCGTGGAATGGACGTTTCTCATATTTAGATCTACTTATGATATAAGCATTATTAACAGGATCTACCTTTGGACAGAGAGGTTATTAAAGCAGAAATAGAAACAAACTTGTCAGCCAGGTGCACCTTCCTCCTATGGGATAGAGCAAGTACATGTTCCGTGCGCATCGTTTTTTGGAATGCACACCGGTAGGTACCTCGTGCAATTCCCTTAGCTCGTTTCGTACCACATTCTCGGTTTCTATCATCTTTTTCTCATGCACAACATTCCCCATACATCATTCTGCGCCTGCCACATGAGACATGATAAGGTGGAGTGTGTATATCCACCGCCGCGAGACTCCAGTGCTGCTGTTGGACCTCAGGCTCCGTCATTGGGCCGACCCTGTCAGAATGAAACCAAGAGTTATCTATACATGAGGCTCGACCAGGTCCAAGGATTACTTGCTCGCACGTATGACTGGCCAAAGAATATTACGTGAAAGCGTAGGATGATGATCTAATTTTATTCTTCCTTGGTTCCGATCTGGTGGAAGCAGACGAAGGTATAATTGAGTGCTGTAATCACTTCAGCGACACGAAAGATAGGGATCACTATGAGAACAAGACAGCGTGACATGTTGCATAGAATCGACAGCTTCACAACGATGGCTGAGACGAGGAAAGTTGGTTATACTCACATGCATTCGGGTGCTGACTCAGTCGCGAGAATCTAAGAAATCAACACAAGTGCATTTCGGACCAGGAGAGAGGATGGCGACGCCAAAAAGTCTATGGATAAGGCCCTCGCTTTAAAAAGCGTACAAGGAAGGAATTATTATATCGTCAAGTATACATCCCTGCCTGACAATGTTCGTGGTGGCTTTGACTGAGCACTGGGTCAAGACGAGTAAGCGAGACGACTCGACCACAAAATAAATCTCAGGTCACAACTCCTTCCCCTGCAAAAAATTCTCCACAGAATCCCAAAGTTCCTTGGAAAGTTCCTCATTCCGCGCCGTGTTCGTCGGCTCAGATACCTTGCCCACAGGCATTAGATACGCGCCTTTGTACTTGTCGCGTTGCTTGGCTACTTCTTCCGAAGCAGCTGCAAACGCCGAGGTATATGCACCCTTATCTGGATTGTCAAAGAAGAGGTACATGAGGGGCATGAGGATATACTTGAAGTAGGATAAGGGCGGTTTGTCGGAGAATGTGTTGACTGCACCAGGGTGAATGGAAATGACGGTGATAGGGGAGCCAGCCGCGGTGAGGCGGCGTTGAAGCTCAGAGGCATAAAGGATATTGGCGAGTTTCGTCATGCCTATTCTATGAGATTAGAAACATCTACTCAGGAAAGAGAGACCGACTGACAATACCGCGCAAAGGCTGGGGAACGCGCATTTTTTAAGTCGGCGTTGAGATCGCCAAGATTGCGGAAGCGAGTTTTACCTGACACGAAGCGGTGGCCCTCAGAAGCTACCTGCAAGGTATGGAATTAGGGGCTTGCGGGACGGGCACTGTGTAGATGCACGTACAACGACAATGCGAACATCTGAATTAGGTTCCGCCGCTGTCTGATCTAGCAGCGGCTGAAGACTGCGTGTCAGAACTATGTGACTGATTACGCTGCGAGGAAGATGATTGAGTGTACTTGGCAGATGTTTTTGCAGACGCACTTGACCATCATGATTTCTTGAACTCCTGGAGTTTTATATAAGTGAGTATTTTTACGCGGCAGCACCAAGACTTACCGTATGGCGTCATCGTATAATAGTCGAGCAATCTGTGGAGTCATCTTAGCATCAACTACGCCGGCACGAGGTGAACGGCGTACATCGCTGCGTTGTGAACTATAAAATCATTCAGCACCGAGATCACAATCACATAATCGCATATGTATACAAACTCAAAACATCCAATCTCTTTTCCCTCTTCATAAATTCCTCGGCCGCTCTCTTCGCATTCAGGGGGTCTTTCAAGTCCAGTTCCAGCCAAACAACCTCGCCATTGCCAGGACCCAGACCCTCTGCCCTAAGCTGCGCGATAGCTGCCTCTGCCTTGCTCTGGTTGCGCGCAGCCATGTACACCTTAGCACCATGTCGTGCAAGGTGCTTCACAGTTGAATAGCCGATACCTGCACTGCAGAGGCTATGAATAATAAGCCAGATACAAATATCAGCGACATACTTGCCGCCGGTGACAAGGACGACCTTGCCAGACAGGTCTGGGAGGTCAGTTGTTGGATCGAAGGACTTTGAGAAGAAACCCATGGTGCTGACCAAGTCAATGGCGGCGGGACTGGGTATAAGATCCATATATAGGACAGATTTTCATATAGGCCCCGCCATCAAAATTACACAGCGGGGATTTTTTGAGGTCATTGCTCCTGAGTCCTGACGGAACCTTGCAATTGGAATCGAGAAAGTCATGATGCATGACCAGTGGCTGTTGAGCTTTGTAGTTCGATGACGTCTGTTAAACTCGGTAGCAGGAACCTTTCGGCTGCATAAAAAGCACATATGTTACAAGGTAACATGTGAGCAATACGGGCGGCTTATAAACAAATCTCACGCGGACTCCAGTGAACCAGACACCGCATCAGCTCCTCTCGGAAGAATGGTCACAACTGGACACCCTCGGAGGCACACAACTATCGAACTATAATTCACCGACATACCATAGATATCAAAGTTAGAAGATGTCGTTACATTACCTGGCAAGAATGCCTCATAAAAAAGCATAAAAAACATATGCTACAATACATCGCCGCTTCTGACGGAAAATTCGGGCCAAATAAAAAGCGTTCAGCAACGAAGATTACCAGTCTATATTCAAGTAGAGTGATCATTGGAAAAGTATATTCACCACCTCACTCTGTGCAAAGCCTGAATTACAGTGTGGGCACCGTCTCTGACGAGTTGAGAGCCTTGCGTCTAGACACGGTTTGCAGAACGCTACGAGAGAGATATTAGTTCGCTCATGGATAGGTTCATCCAATAATACGTACTGTGAGAGCACTTGGTGAGAGCAACTCCACGCATATTTTCCTTGCACGTAGAGCATTTAATGAGTCTCTGTTGGCGCTAGTTAATGACCGCTTCCCAAGACCGGCGAGACTGTGGCGTACCCAGACAGACGCCACCTCTTCCGCTAGTTCCGCTTCCTTTTCGCTGGCCGAAGCAGTTTTCAGTCTCTTCGTTTGAGTACGGAGCTTATCCATGTCGGCATTCAAACGAGCAAGGTCCTCCTCCCTTCTGAATAGACTTCCCCTGAGGGTATGGATGGTTCCGTATTTCTCGTCGGTGAGTATTCGAAGCTAGGTGTGTCAAAAGTCAGCGAAAGGGACCAAACAATGCACTTGTAAATCGCACATCTTTCAACATCTCTTCGGTACTCTCAGCCTGCTTCTTGTACACCGTGGCATTGGCATCAATAGCGTCTATTCTTATTTCTGACTCATCCACCATTCGATGCAGGCGCTGATTGACTGCTTCGAGTTGACCCTGAGATATAACGACGACGGTAAGGACTAAGAAGAGGCAAAGCGCAAAAAACGACGTACTATTTGTTGTTGCAGGTTTTTCTCGCTGTCAGTCAGTCGTTCAATAACTTTGGCTTGCTTTTCAAGGTTCCGAATGGCATTCTTCCGCTCGAGATCGACGGACTCCCTATCACGCATTGCCGCAAAGTACTTATTATCCGCCTTGGCTTTCTGGACACAAGCTCATACTTGACCTGCGGGAGACAAATCAGAAAGGACGGCGTACCTCGTGTGCACTCTTAGCAACCCTTTCTTCTGCGGCGGCCAAGTTGAAGACCTTGCTCTTTAACTGCCCATCCAAAGCCTCCCATGCTCCCGACAGCCTTTCCACCTCTGCATAAATTGCGTCCTCCGCCAGCTGATGTTGTTCTGCAAGTAGTTGTAATTTCTGAAGTTCATCTTCCTTTACTTGCAATCGCCTAGCAAGGTCTGATGAAGAGGCTTCTCCAAGAAGGGACCGATACTGTGTTAATTCTGCCGTAACAGCGACGAGCTCTTCTCGGGCGGATGCCTCAGAGGTAATATGACGTGCAATATCAGGTTGCTCTTCCCCCAGCGTGGACATGGATTGCTGAATTGCAGTAAGCTTAGCCTCTGTTCCGCTGTGCAGTGTCAATGATATAATTTCCGAATACTATAAACTGATGCTCACAGCAATTTCGTCCGAAGACCATCCACATATCCAAGTTCGTCTACCTTTCCCTCCCAGAAATACCTCATGAGATCTTCATTTCCGGCATGAGCAGCTAATTTGGCCTTATGTCTCCTAACCTCCGACTCCAGTTGGGTTATCCTTTCCTACTCGCACTGTGTTAATGACTTGGTAAGAATCTGAGTGTGAACTGGCGCACCGCACGCGATTCAGCGAGGGCCTCGAGTTCCCGCGAAGACTGATATTTTATATTTTCACGACTTCTAAGTTCATTTAATTCGGCGTTCAGCTGCTCACGTTGGTCGCGGAGGCGGGTGAGGTCTGCATCCCGTTTGGTAAGTACCAATTTGAGTTCTTGATTAATTGTTTGTGCAGAAGCCTGGCGGAGCGTGAACTTGAGTGAGCATGACAACATCATTCGAAGAAACGTACCCGAGCCTCCTCCTCGAATTGCATGCGACTTGTTTGCAGCTGGTTCAGCGCATTGTCCAATCGTGCGATCCTTGCTTCGTTATCAGCAACCTTGTGCTCCAGCTGAACCCTACGCTCGGACAATAGCTTATAATGAACAGTCTCAGAGATCATCTCAACTGTTGGAGCGGCACGCTACCAAAATTGTGTATAAGGATTGCCTTGGGTAAGATAATGATTGACGAACTTCAATTTCGAGCTTCGCTATGGTCAACGCCTGGCTCTTGATTTCTGTCTCCAGCTTGTTTGCACGATCGAAGGAGTTTTTGAGATCAGTTTTAAGAGCTTCAATATCCGTTGAGGATGCTTGATCATGTCCATTTACTGGAGGAGGCTGAGAAATTGTGAGTTGGCTTCAATAAAGAGAACCTATGGTTGCTGACTGGCGGAGTTGATGGCCCAACATTTGGGGTACTTCCTTCGGGCGGGCATAACTGGTCCGGATTTGCTTCCTCCGTCTCTCCAGACTTTGTTTGTATGGATACAATAGTGCTGCTTCGTAGGCGGTCTAACTTGATCTCTGCAGCAATGAGGTCGTCATGCAGTCGCTCCTTCTCTGACTGGACCTCCTCGAGCCGTCGCTGCATGAGTGCTATTTCGGAGCGAAGAGCAACGCACTAGGTTAAATCAATTAAATATGTATGGAGTGGGTAAATGTCAAAGCTGACCTCGGTCTGTGATGTCTGACAACGTTGATACGCCTGGTCCTTGAGGGCGGCTGGATTCAGCTTCATGAAACTTGTGATTAGTTTTTGAGTTGCCAACATGTTCTTCTCTAGTGCAGCTTTGAGGCTCGAGTCAGTGGAAACGTGCTGCGACAAGTCAAAAAGATCTGCAGTGCAATATTGAATGCGAGCTAAGGCGTGGATGGAGTGTTTGACCCACCCTCTGTATTGACTTCGACTACGGGAAGATCCTCTGTTGGCGTTAGGGTTTGAATGGTGTCTACTAACTATTCCAGCGTAACATTGGCTCCAACTGCTCACGTGGCGACAGCATATAACTCACCTGTTTCCAGCATGCCGCAATTGCTACCAAACCTGCCTCGCAGGAGCTTCTTCTCTGCTTCAGTTGAGCTATATGCGCCTGATTCCTGTCGTTCTCTCTCGAGTAGTGCTTCATGCGCCTGAAGATGGCCTCCTTTCGAAACAGCTGATAAAGGGTTAAGTTCTTGTACAGTGTGCAACTATTGGCAATGCCAAATTACCTCCAGCTGGTCGTTGTCTGCAGGTTCTTCTGCGTCATGATTGAGACTCAAGCCGTTGACCTCCGGGCTCCCACTGGCGGTGGTCAACAGTCGCTTTTTAGCCTGTGCAACCTCTCCATCGTCTGGCAGTGGCCTCTTCCTTGACTCCATCATGTTGAAGGATGAGAAAAGGGGGTCGTAGGATGGAAGAAACGACGAGCAGAGTAAAGACTTGCTGAGCAGAGAGCAACTTGAAGGACGGGACCTGCATTTAAAACTCCGATAGTTGTAGTGGATGTGTCATACTATTTACGTGGTTGTCCGGTAATTTTTAGTTCTTCACTTGTCATGCAATCACTTGTCCGGAGGTTGCCCAGTTCATGGACATGGGCCCTTCACAGTCCTGGGGTATCCAGAACGTCCATGCAGTGGCTGCCGGCCTCGTGCACCTCGGGCAGACGCGCCGCTTCGGCGGCGGCTGCAGTTGCCAAGGCCTTACCTGCAGAATATGAGCCGCCGACTTACCCCACTTATCAGTTAACGGAGAAAGACACGCAAAGGCTCAATTTCCAGAGGAACATTGGTGTTTCCGCACACATTGATTCCGGAAAGACAACTCTCACCGAACGCGTTCTGTTCTATACCGGTCGCATTCGGGAGATTCATGAAGTGAGTCTCGTTAATCTCGGAACAGCTTGTGTTTTGCTCCCACATTCAAAATTGACTTGATTGTTCATCTTCAATAGGTTCGAGGTCGGGATGCCGTTGGTGCAAAGATGGACAGCATGGAACTAGAACGCGAGAAGGGCATTACTATCCAAAGTGCCGCTACATTTTGTGACTGGGAAGGAACCTGCCCCGCGACAAACGAGAAACAAAAGTATGCTATTAATATTATTGACACCCCAGGTGAATGGCTTGTTTAACTACCTGCGTGCTGAAATGTTGAAATTGACATGTCTTTGCAGGTCACGTCGACTTCACCATAGAAGTAGAGCGCGCTTTGCGTGTTTTAGATGGCGCCATTCTAGTCCTATGTGCGGTCTCTGGCGTACAGGTATGGAAAAACATGTTTAAGCCTTCGTCAACAGCTTATCATTGCTATAGAGCCAAACTACCACGGTTGATCGGCAAATGAGACGGTATAATGTTCCTCGGATTTCCTTTATAAACAAGATGGACAGGTAGGCGGTGACTTGTGAAATCAGAGTTCGAACTCCAACTTTCCTTCGCAGGCCTGGTGCCAACCCTTGGCGAGTTATCAATCAGATCCGGTCAAAACTTAAGATCGCGGCTGCGGCAGTTCAGGTGCCCATTGGCGCTGAAGACGAGCTGAAGGGTATGGTTGACCTTGTCCGGTGGAAGGCTGTTTACAATGAAGGAGAAAAAGGGTATGTTCAACGAATTGCTTTCCCCCACCGTATTAACCATATTGTAGGATCAACGTTGTGGAGTCTGACGAGATTCCTGAATCCGTCCTCGAACTTGCCAAAGCTAAGCGCACCGAATTACTCGAACAACTTGCAGATGTCGACGATGAAATTGGTGAACTTTTGATCATGGATGAGACTCCTACAACCGCACAGCTCGTCGCAGCTATTCGTCGTGCCACCGTCGGTCTCAAGTTCTCGCCAGTCTTCCTCGGTTCTGCGGTGAAGAACACTGCTGTCCAGCCTTTGCTCGACGGTGTGTGTGCCTACCTTGCAAACCCGGCTGAGGGAACTGTAACGGCTCACGATACTACGCAACCCCTATCCGCCCCACCTGTGCCCCTTGTTCCCGCCGCAGATGCGCCTTTGGTCGGCCTGGCTTTCAAGCTCGAAGAGGGACGGTTTGGTCAGCTTACCTACATGCGAGTTTACCAGGGCACCCTTAAAAAGAGCGGTGTCATTTACAACGCCCGCACTGGAAAAAAGGTTAAAGTTCCTCGCCTCGTTCGTATGCACAGTAATGAGATGGAGGTGCGCGTTCCTGCTGTTCACACGTTCCTAGCCCTAATGTTTCCGATGAACGTAGGACATTGAGTCCATTGGTCCTGGTGAAATTTGTGCTATCTTCGGTGTGGAATGTTCCTCTGGTGACACCTTCACCGATGGTTCGACTAGCTTCTCCATGGTAAGCTCATCGCATGTTCTTCCCTTTCTCTCATTTATATTGCTCTGAAGACCTCTATGTTCGTTCCCGAACCTGTGATTTCCCTCGCAATCCAACCTCAAGGAAAGGAGACTCCTAACTTTTCTCGCGCCCTGAATAGATTCCAGAAGGAAGATCCAACGTTCAGGGTTCACCTTGACAAGGAGAGCAAAGAGGTATACTCGCTTGCAATAACCACTCATCCTTTATTCACTCTCCACTACAGACGATCATTTCAGGCATGGGTGAACTTCATTTGGAGATCTACGTTGAGCGCATGCGACGTGAATATAATGTCGCTTGCACCACTGGCAAGCCTCGTGTCGCCTTCCGCGAGACCATAACACAGCGCGCAGAGTTCAACCACACGCACAAGAAACAGACTGGTGGTGCAGGGCAGTTTGCCCGTGTTATCGGATACATCGAGCCTATGGAATTCTGCGAGGAACTTGGCCGTGATGTTAACTTTGAGAATGTTGTCATGGGAGGGAATATCCCCACCAACTTCATCCCTGCCGTCGAAAAGGTGCGTTGCTGTGGTCAGCAAAATATTAGATCTGTCTTCATATGCTACCGCACAGGGCTTTTACGAGGCGCTTGAGAAGGGTTCGTTGTCAGGTAACCCTATCACTGGCTGCTGCTTCGTCCTCAAGGATGGTGCCTTCCATGCCGTGGACTCCTCTGAGCTGGCTTTCCGAAATGCTACTATTGGTGCATTCCGCGAAGCTTACAAGAGCACTAAGCCGGTCATTCTTGAACCTATCATGACCGTCGAGGTTGTCGCTCCATCCGAATTCCAGAGTGTGTCACACACCTTCCTACGCGCAGATGAATTCTAACTTGTTCTTCAGGCGCTGTCATCGGTGGTCTGAACCAACGGCGAGGTACTATCATCGACAGTGAGGTTCGCGACGAAGAGTTTGTGTGCACCGCAGAAGTTGCTCTGAACGACATGTTCGGCTACTCGAGTCAGCTCCGTGGCGCGACACAGGGTAAGGGCGAATTTAGCATGGAGTACAAAGTACGTCACGCCGTTATTTGAACCGTCTGAGGCTGACATCTGTCCTTGTAGAACCATATGCCTGTGCTTCCAAACGTTCAGAGGGAGCTAGAAGAGGCCTACCGCAAGACATTGCCGCAGGCGAAGAAGTAGAGTTGCTGCATTAATAGACATCACTGACTTATGTATATCCTAATCTGCAAAACAGTTCAAATAATTAAATCACCCAACTTGCCGCATTACCGTAGGGCGCTTGCAACGGTAGACCGCTCTGATTGGGGGAGATCCACGCTGGGTCAGTCTACAAAGTTCTGAGCCCCTTCAATCGGCATTTACCCCCTCTCGTCACCATATCGCTTGAGCGCTATTGTCGACCTACATAGAGTATATCCCCCCAAACTTGAGGTGTTCCTCCATATTAGACTAATCTCCGTTAGGCGCTATTCTTTAAGTTAACTTCATTGGAATGAGGGTTGAGTCCATGACCACACCTTCGTTACCCTTCCCAACTTGCAATATTTTACTATCTGCCCTGTCGTCATTTCATCTGTCTCCACGCCTGCAGCTGAAGTCCATTGACTGCCAAAACACTGACCATCATTTTCTACTGCGCTTTTACACTAGCAGGCGGCGGCGGCGGCCTTCTAGCAGTGGGCATCTTACGTGCCAGTGACGCGAGCATCAATACAATTTGCGCATCTTTTACGCTAGTATTATTTCCAGGAAAAATGGCAATTGACATCGGATTTCCACGACAGCCACTGAGCAAGTGCCGCGCGCATCTGTAATATATTTAGAGTGAGAGCGTTCAATGTCGAAAAATACCTTCGCCTGACCTGTTTGCTGGTACTTCTTCTCGTGTCGTTCAAGGGGTACCGAGAGTCTGGTTCTCTCAGTGCGATCTAACATGGATATTATTTCTTATTGCAGAAAGAAGTTATTACGATTGTCTTCGGGGGCGATTAGGGGAAGCCTCATGAGCGCAAAGGCAAGAGCCGCCAGGTGAGCCATACGGCTACGCCAGTCCAGTGTGGTTGGCAGAACATAGCATCATTCAAACAATGATGATAGCCTTGAACGGCACCACAACACGCCTCAAGTCTCGGTCTATGGTGATATCAGATGATTGGTTTCCTTGTATGGCCGCTAGTATCAGGGTCTGCTGCGCCTTTACAGGGGTTAATAGACTTCCCTTTTCAGCCAGCGACCCTGGCAGGAGAACAAGGTGTTTTATTGAGTCGTATCGCAATTCGCTTGAGGATGTGACCAGCCTGGCCCAACGCCTTCCCCCGGGTTCATCAGGAAAACGTAATTTACTACGGCACACTACAGACTACTACAGAGCACTACGTAGTACTCTGTAGTAAAATCCAACCCACTGATGTTCCATGATTGATTGATTAAAAAAATGCAGTAATTAGGAGTTTCGTGCAGCGAAATTCACTGGGCCACATTTCCCTGTGATAGTTCGTGCTCCTGTCTTCTACCGCCACAGTGAATAGAGCTCAGCATATTGGCCGAACAAAATACATATGATCATAACGGCACGTAACCTCCTCAGCTGGACCCCATGGTACTGTGACTTTTAATTTTTCAAGGTAAAGTACAAGTCCTTACGCTCCCAGGGCTTGCCGAAGGAAAGTGCAATGGAAACACATCATCTCACATACCAGTGGCAGACGCGGATGAACATCAATATTTGTGCATCTTACACTAATAATATGCAAGTTGTCGCCCTCCCATTTTCCTTCCGGAGTGTATGGCCTAACGCCTGAATCTTGGCCAAAACTCGGTTAAAGTGTGGTATAAATGATCCCAGTTTATCGCAAGGTGATCCTCACCTCCCTCGAAACTCCCCCTGATCGATCTAACAAACTATCGAGTCATGCATGGGATATCAGAATGGCATTGTCGTTGGCCTGCACGATTTGGCTGGCAGTGATCCAATTGAGGTAATACTTACTGCATCACCATTCAATCTTCATCATCACTTCAGTGGATCGTGGTGCTGACTTCATCATTCCATCTAATCCTCTATTGAAATATTGATCATACGGGCTCGCAGTGCCCGAAAATAACAGGGTATAACCTAACACGGAAGCAGCATAATCACACTTTCGCTGGCTTCCAACTCCAATATTTCACAATCTGCCTTGTCACCATTCCCAATCTGCGTTTCCACGCAACTGAAGTCCATCGGCTGGCAGGACACTCATGAGCACGTGCATGCCAAAATAAAAATACAAGCTCGTTACCTTGTACAAGACCGTCATGGGTTGATCTGAAGATATGTCATTACAACTGCAGAAGTGATTAATGTCGGCAGATCACTCACGCCAAATCGCCGTGTTGTACGTGATTCCTTGTCCTGCACTCGCTACGAATGCACGAAGAGTACTGAGGTCTGGTTTGTCGTCTGCTCCATTGTGGGCAACTACTACCAGGTATGCGTCCCCTGCTTCCTTCAGCGCCTCGTCGCCCTGTATACCTCCACCTCCCATTGGAATGAACGCCTGGTTGGTATATGGATGGCGCTCGAGGACCTTAAGCTCCACAGAGCCGTTTACAATTTCTGTCTGATTGCAACGATAGACGGATATCCCGGCGCTAGCCCCTGAGCCAGCGGGATAAGACGACTGCAACAGTGAAAGCTTATGGAATTTGGTCGCAGATCCCTGGTTAGCAGGCGTAATCTTAGTTCCAGGAGGAACTGCGGTATGGTCGCTATATGCTTGAATGACTTGTCCAAAATTCGAGAAGGCTTCTGATGTCAGAGGGACAACAGGTATAGTGCGGTGTTTCGTTGTTCCGGGCGCTGAATGAAGTGGTATCGTGGAATTAGTCTCTGCTGCTTCGCTAATGGCCGCAAGGTCTATTGGAGTGGAACAGGGTCCCTTCGTGCCGTGGATTCGTATGCGCTTGATTCCACCGTCGGGATATATGGTGAGCTTTACGTGCGTGTATGCAATAGAAGCATCTGCTTCCAGTGCAAAGAAGTGCCTTCGATGTGGACCAAGCTTCACCGGGGACAATATCCGTGTCCATTCGACAGCATCGCTATCTGGTATCTCGTCTTCGCTTTGCAGAGCGTGCAATTCACAGCTCTCGGGGAAGTTACCCTTAAAATGTGCCGTGTCAATTTCGACTGCTCCTAGATGACCTGGCGCGCCCCTAGAGTCACCTATAAGCTCAATTTCAAGGAAGAGACTTTGGTGACTTGCAATTTGATAACTACCCAATCCTTGTGACCTTTTTGTCGGCTCCGCTTAGTCTCCCAACCATCGCCCATATCCTTACCTGCATGTATAGTATTGAAATGAGCCACCCGGAAAGCGCAAAAAACGCACCTCGCCCAGGTAGAATCAGGTTCCTGCCAAAACCATAATGCTGATCAGACACAAGTGTCGCGCGACCCCCAGCGAAGAAATGAGCGAGGTCGAACACCTCTTCAGGGTTGTCAGGCTGCACAGCTGCTACATTTCCGTAGACGCGGAAACGCGCCTATAACACGTGAGATTCACACTCGAGTAGCAATTGGATACGAGTCATACAATGCCACCATCCGGATACATGTTCAATCTCACATAATTCACTCGTTCAGTTTCTGGTATCTTGAAAAGATGCCGTTGAGTCGGTCCGAGGGACACGCGGGGTAATATTTCTGCCCACTGTGGCGTGGGGCGCCGCATATCAATTGAAGAACAGTGGGTGCAAGATAAAGACACGAACCTGAGCATTATCCAAGTCATGTTCCCCCGATGACGTATCAAAGATGGCGTCTACAGACGCTTCGGGAGCCTCATTGCCTATTCATTACGCCAAGCTTATCCAGGACCATCATTTATGTAGAGATAAGAACAAACCATTGAAGTGGGTCGTGTCGATGTCGAATCCAACGATCGTGCCAAACGTCCCCAGTTTTATGATACACCTGCATGGTGAGCACGTTGGGACTCATTACACGGACCATCCCTTATCGACATACCAGTCGTAGGAAGGGTTATGTCTCCGTGTCTCCCAGCCGCTGTACAACGCGCCATGAGGACCAAACTGCCCTTTGAGACTGGGAGCCGGCTGTTGAAAGAGACTTAGAAAGCTTTTCGCGAATTCGTAGCCGTGGAACTGACTTCGACTTCGAGTAGGTGAAACGCCTCAGCGAAGAACTCGTCTGAGACCTTCACCACTTCTCCTCCCAGCGCAACGCTGGAGAGCTCTGAATGGGTCGTGTGAGTGATAGAAGAGACAATAAATGTGAAACATACCAATGTTGGACTCGAAAGTTTCTTTAAAGGTTTCGAGTGGGATGCTTTCGTACGCCATTCTTCTGTGTAGTGGTAAGAGGGGGCTAGTTTCCCCTAGGCAAACAAACTCGTACTAGTAATAAGTATGTTTCTTCGGAAGGGTCCGTTTCCGGCTGCCGCCGCGGTATTTAATGCATGAATGGATATCTTATCATGCTTATCTTTACTCCTGGATCTCGTGGATTCGAGCAATTGAAGATGACACCCGACGACAAACTTCAGGTAGCAGTGGCAGCGAGGACAACCTGTGACCTGTCCGCATCCGCATCCGATGGAAAATGAATACGTGCCGAGTATACGTCGTTCGCCGGATGCGCAGTGGTAGCCTAGGAGGTCCCCTTGTTGGCAGTCTGTGCTAACAGCTAATCGTTGGGAGTACATACAGACCAAACCCGGGCCTGGACTTGAGGCGTTTGCGCCTAGTAGCCTAAATGAGGCTCGAATGCCAGATAGTGGCGTTCATTACCGGTCACTGGCAATCGAAGCCACTCCAACCTCAATCCTCCAGAGAAGTGTATTTCCACAGCAGAGGCGTTTCGTCGTTGAACAGGTTACAAGGGAGATGTATTCGACATCGTGAAGCACTGGCAGTTGACGAATGCGATGTGAGTTTCTTTTTGGCGATCTGACTCGGACTTGCCGGCATCTGACAAGCGAGGTACTAC
>MU837209.1:89356-105382 GCA_029603245.1 Rhizopogon salebrosus TDB-379
ATGGTGTGCGCATTTATGCGCGCAGGACGATGGATTGATTGAGATGATGTAAGAGATTCATGAACCAAGCAACGTACTTGGCAGGTAATTGAAAGTGCGAATGAGGATGAGGTTGGAACGGTTGTCGGCAGCATCCGCGAAACATGGATGGATAGCGCTGACACAAGCAAGGTTTACGCCGACGCCAGGCGGCATTTCCCAAGTTCACGAAGTTTGTTCAAAAACTGAAAGAGGGAAGCAATGGGAGAATGTCATGGAATGTTGCAGAATGTATGTTTTTGGCTACAGCAGCAGTCTTTTATATACGACGTTTGTGATATCTCTGTTTTCGTTATTTGGAGCGAAGAGTATTCTGATATCATTATGGTTTCGTACTCTCGATAGCGCGGTGTACAGTTGACCATGTGCGAACGGATCGCTGCGCAAGTCAAATACGGCGCGCTGAAGAGTGAGACCTTGCGAACCGTGGAATGTCGTTGCGTATGCGGCTCGAAGGGGAAATTGTCTACGATTTACTGTCCAGCTTGAGCCTCGAGGATTGAAGGAGAACGTGATACGAGAGAGGCAATGAATTTCTGTCGTGTTTGGAATCTGTACTTCGATGAAGCGGCGATGTATTATGACCTAGGAATTGGATTGTTTGTGCATGACAAGTCAGGGGGTAACAGTACGAAAATGGTGGATCCTTCACTCCGCTCGTCAAACTACCACACTGCAAGTACAGGGATAATACAATAATGTCCAATAATTATGGGCAGCCACTGTGCCGTACGTACTATATGTCCCGCGGAACGTGGAGATGCGGTGCAGGGCAGAAGGGGCTACGGTGAATTGGTCGCAGGGGCAGGTCGTAAGAAAGGTCGTAAAGCAACATCACAGCATTAACATATCAAAGTCTGCTTCGTTCATTCAACCGCATTTCAGAAGGATGGCTCTGTGAGAGATTCTGGGGGAAATCTTCAAGGACAAGGCATGCCCGACAGCAAATGTCGTCCAGAACGGCCTGCAGGTCTGCTTGCGGCCACGCGTCATTTGCCTGTACCTCCCATTAAGCTTCCTTCCTCCCATAAAAAAAGCAGAAAAGGTTGACGTACTTGAATCTGAACGTGCAGACTGTCCTTCATGGTCCACAGATGGATTATTCTGTGTATATTCTCAGACGCGTACAATCAAGAAGAGGTGGGACACATACGGAGCCAACGAGGTTACTCGAACCGAAAACAACACGGACTCTAACTCGATCACTTGCCGCTCGGAGTCATGTCCTCCGTTCCACGATAGTGGAAGTCGCCGTTCGATGGAGCCAACGTTATTGACGGTACTCGCAACGTCTGGCTCCTCCGGCAGGGCATCGGGTTGATACGCCCTTGCAGCCTGAACGTGCGGCATACAAGGATGCGTAGCAAACCTATCGGATTTTTGCCTTAGGGCTTGCGCGATTTGCAGCAGTTGTCTTCTAGGCGAAGCTGTAGACGCTATTTCAGCCATCGGAACCTGGATGGGTAAATGCGTGCGGGATGAGATGAAATGTGTCTTCGCGTCGTAGGGTAGTCTCAGATGTGGAATCAACGAGGCGCTGAAATATCGTCAGCAGATCTCAAATACTTCTCGCTCAGAGGTACTCACGCAGAGGAGTTGGCTGAAAAGTGGTAGGCGTTCCGCGTAGTTAGTTGGAGGTGGTTGCGGGCGAGCATCACCATGCAATGTGATGCCTCAAATAGATGAGACATCGTGCAGCCAATCATCCGTGCCTTGTTGACCAGCCTACGCGTCAGAGATGGGTTGAAAACTCGCTCCAGGCGAAAGGTGTTTCCAACGGCACTCCGAGAGATCCAAGATGGCCGTAAAGCCAAAGGGATCTGCAGAAACCGGTCAAAAGGGGGCCAAAAAGAATGATGGGCCAAGGAAAACAAACAGTGTTGGGAATTTCGGAGTCCAAGAGCTGCTTCAGGAGCTCCGCACCTGCGATATCCCAATCTTCGCGAGGACCACCTGTGGCACTAACCGGCCCGAGAGGCAGATTACGCCATTCCGTCCCCCAGGGAAGGTTCTCTACAGGTTCCGTGATATCATTCGTCATCCATTGAAACATGAGTGCGAAGGCATTGAGTGTCGGAACACCATCCATGATGGCGTGTGGACCATGAAAATAGAGACCATATCTGTTGCTATCGCCCAAGAGAAGATAACATCGAAACCAGAGGGGATTCGCGTTCTGGAGCTCATAAGGAAGGCGACATCGGCTGATATCTTGGACGAAAGCGTTGACGTCCAGACCTTCTCCACGTTGCACAATACAAAATGCACTGTTCAGCCAACTTGAGAACTCGGACCGGTTTTGTACAGACGGGTATGTCCAGGACCTCGGGCTATGACCGGAAACATCACCCACGATGCTGGCCGCAATTATGGGGCATGCAAATCTGCTTTGCCAATGAGAAGCCATTACGTATATGAAGGGGTAAGGAGTATTACCGAAGCCTACCAAACGCGTTGCAGGCACGTTGCGTCACCTCGTCCGCGGTATAGAAGCTCTGAAAGGTGAAGCCCACACAAGCGTCGGTCATGCTTAGCAGAACAAAATGAGCACAGACTAGCAGTGAATAACTTTGGCACGCGTTACCCATCAGATAAGACGCTCGTCCGGTCATCGAATAGTTCGGAGCCGAGTAATGGCCTTTGAAGAGAGGACAACGTCGGCATGAGGATTCAGGAAATCATATGCACAAATACCTCGTGTAGATTGGGTTTTTGCGACCAGCTATGCGCACCCACGTCGGCTCTGGATAGTGAGGCGCTTTCATTGAGGGGATGGATCCTCAAGCGCGGTGCCTCCACGGACCTTAAATAATGCTGGGCATTTGTGGATATACTTTCAATCAAAGCTGAAACCGTCATTATAGTTTAATATGTTTTGAAGAGCTGCGCTGATCGGTTTGCGGGAAACGTTAGGCAAGCATACGCATACTGAGACATGGCGTACCGGATCAAAGTTCATACAAGACCGAGCCACGGCAGGATGCCGAAGGAACAGAATGAACAAGGAACGGTGAACGGCTGTGCAAGCTGGGCTACGCCGGGCGGGCTGGGCTAACCACCAAAGGAGTTATGAGCGGTGCATTTCTAATGTAGTACGTCTCCTGTCAACGGAACTGAACACAATGTGATCTGTGACAATAGCATATGAGTCACCTTCTATCCACGGACAGGAACGGAACAAATAACACCAAACAACCTTCTCCCCTTCGACTATGTCCGAGTACGCAGACAAGGCTGAGCTCATAAAATGTATGAATCGATTCGTTCCATTAAAAACCGCTAACCACTTTGCTGCCAGCAAAACTACAAGAACGCGAAGAGTTCATTCGTGAGTCTTGGGTGAAAGCCATGGAGGCCCGGCTTGTTCGCGACGAGCTCGTGAAATGTCAGCGGCACGAGGGAGTCAACCACTTGGAGAACTGCAAATGGCTCTCGGAAAAGTATCTAGTGATGCTCAAGGAGAACAGGGTACGTGGCGTACTCGTGTTCACAGTATTCGATGAATGAGCTTTCATAGGTCAAGGGTTACAAGAAGATTGACTTCTAGGATAGTCCTACTGCATCTTAGAATGACCACTTGAACTACAGTATGGCATTCATCCTTCTGGAAGTGGCTAGTGGGAACAGCATGGTCGGGGACACTTCGATATCAAAGCACTGCATGCCACTCGTGTATAAATTACCAATAGGATGCAAGCATACTCGTCTAATACTAGACAACTTTTACCCGGTTAATACTTCTTTCCCTTCCTCGTCCTCCTCTCCGCACCACTTTCTCCGCCGCTAACTTCGTCATTGCTGCTCACGACACCATCGCCCTTGGTCTTCTTTCCCTTGTTCTTCTTCAAGTGGAGCTCGGGAATCCACTCTTCCTGATACCCGCTCGCACCAGTCGCAGTCACCGTACCGACGGGCGCGCTAACCTCAGTTGGACGTTTACGTCTCGGCTTCACTGAAGGAACATAGGTCGTGTATGCCGCGTACGAGAGGCCCACGAAACCAGCGATAACTATGAGGTAAGTGGAAAGCCTATCGACGAATGCACGGTGAGTACAGGAGCAGATAGATTACAGTTGATTGCTCGTACAGTTTGAAATCGAACCATGATGGCTCTGGCTCAACAACCGTCACTACTGAGTCATAGGCCGTCACGCGATAGTTTTCATCCTGAAAAATACCTTTATAAGAATTCAAATTGGTAAACTTCCAAAGCACTCACATCAACGGAATGCTCTAGCCATATATTGAGTCTCAAGTCTCCCGGCTATGTTGCTTTGAGAAAATGAAAGTAAAGAAAGATTGCTTGGTCATACCTTGAACCTGCACAAAAACACGTCAGCACACGACGTTCAAAGCAGCAAAAAGGCGAAGATGACCCACTCAGAGTAGAAAGTGTAAGGGAGTTGTAATTTTGATCCCTCAAGCAAGGGCAGACCATACGTCAGCGAAGACGTCTGACGACAAAATGGTCAGAACTCAGAACATGGTGTAACGCGGCGCCGACGCACATTTTTGATGAGAGTTCCAGTCTCGGGATGATGGAACGACCCCGCAACCAACTGCAAGGTCACATTCTTGTCCGACCTATTCTCAACCACGAGATACATCTGGTTACGCTCCCCATTCACCACATCTGTCGAACTACGTGTCAATGCTCACGACCCAGAACGAGAAGCACAGGACGTACGGCCAAACGGGTTGCTTTCCGGGAAGCTGGCTTCGATGAGGATCTCAGGGTCTTCAGACTGAGCTGCACGAGACGTTTGGTTCCAGACTCGTTCGGTCAATGCAGAGCAAACAAACTCACCAGAAACTCCCAGTGCCATTAACAAAGTGGCGAGGCTCAGACCGCGCGTAATGTAAGTCGAGGGACGCATTTTAGGTGAAAGAGCAAGATGGAGAAATAAAGCAAACTAGGAAATAAATGCAGATCTCGACGGTGAGCGTGACGTTCAAGCTTAACTTGACCTCAACATTCCCCTATGGAATTCGACTTTAGGGCAGGTTTCTCACGCTTGATGTCACTGACCTCATCCTCTTCATGACAAAAGTTTATTGCTCGCCTCTACTCGGAGTCCGTGGGCAGGTTTGACTACTTGATCGTCTGGCCGGTTGGGCATCCCACCGATACCGCACTCCAGCGCGTTGCTCTCTTTCCAATCACTCAATATCCGTTTCTCATCATCAGCCTGAGAGACTCAGCAGTCATAATCATCGTCATCAATCATAAAACTCCAAGCCCTGGCAATGGAGTGATCGTGTGTGGATACATATGTACATAGTGTCGGCACGTTCGTCGACCGCGCTCACGGAATATATTTCGCGCTAATGCTGTGTGGTATTTACGCGAACACACACCAACATCGAAGAAGCCTTGCAATTTTGCTCTAGAATATGTATTATGTAGTGAATGGCGTTAGGATCGAGAAAGCATCTCGTAGTACTAGTAAAGAACGACTATCTCTATTTGTCTATGGCCTAGCTAGGGGGAGACTGCACGGTAAGAGGTCTGCTAAAACCGACATGCCCTCGTCCCACTCAAGGTCACTTCACGCTTCTGGAATGCAACAGCTCCGGGCAAGGGCAGCTCGAGTCTGACTGCTATCAATGATGGCAAGCGTCGCGCAAAACGCACGCGAAGTGATCAGAAGCCGCAAAAAAGCGAGTCACGAACACGCTATTTTGTCTCTACCACTACGCACATACGTCCTTTGCGGACACCGCCCTAGATGCCAGAATCTAGAGGAGCCATCATAGTGAATGCATTAGCAAATAGCTTGGGTAAACAGACTTCAGTTTTACCTGATAACCATCAACATGAGAAGGGGTCTCCCACAACGTCCCGCGCGGGTCCATTCATAACCACAGTAACTAGTGTCACAGTCATCATAATGGGCAGGAAGTAATATTCTCCATGTGGGGATTGATCACATGGAGTGATGCGAATAAGCGACGAGACAGCGGGAGTTACAGCGAGTGTGTCGCGGGTTGCCAGGAACCCGGTGAGGATTTCATACTCACTTTGCTGCTACTCACACGCACGACCCAAAACCGAAATAAACTGTATCGGGTGTGGAGCCGTAGCCCTTTTGCCAAATCAGGGACACAGAGGCCAGCCAATAGACAGCCGACAATCATTAATCAATTGGTCAAGATGAAGGAATGCCTGCAAGATGCACCGTCGTATTCCCTCGTCATTTTTCCTGCGCCACCACAGCACTTTCTTCTTGATGCATGAAGTCCGTCCGACGCGAGGAGGTGGAAGGTAGCATGTTATGTTACATGTGTAGCAAGACGCCGCGTGCAAATGAGTAGACATAAGATACTGCCTGACGGAAGTGATTGAAGAACATTATTGCACTTGTAGTTGAACTTGATGGTAGAAAATGAAAAAGAGAAAAAACAAAGGGAATAAAGCAGGCAGGAATGAGAGTGATGGGTTGATCGGGTTGTACATGACGAAATCGAACATCATAATAACAATTCCAATGTGATATGTGAGTGGGCGTCGTGGGGGTGAGGCGACAGCAGGGCGGAGTGCGTGAGCCAGTGAGATGGAGTGATCAGGTCAAAGAAGTCTACAGCGTGTGGATATAGATAATGAGCTACAAGTCTTCGGGAATGTTAAGAGAGAAGTATGGATGGTGTAATGCGTCTCGGACAGTTATCCGTTGTGCAGGATCAAACGCCAGTAATCGCCGCACAAGGTCCACAAACAGCTTGTTTATCTGGTCCGTCGGAGGTATCACGTCCTACGAGGAGTCGTCAGGCGCAGCCCAGCCAACCCATAACTGTCCTACCTGAAGAGGTCGAGTAGCTCGCACGTCTTTCTTGCTCTGCCGCGAAGCTTTCGGGTTCGGCCAGCCCAGCCGTGGACCGTCCTTGAAGAATTCGGGCTTTGCGCGTGCTCCCGCACGGGCAAAGCGATCGGGCATTTTGCCCATGACCATCTCCATCATTGCTAAGTGCTCCAGATTGTCGTGGGTTTGATATAAAGCCACCCCAGTAAAGAACTCGACCAGAATGCACCCTAGTGAGTACGCATCACACGGGTACGACCACCCTAATCCTGAAACAAAATGATGTGTCGATATGCGCCGAAGAAAACCTGAAGAAAAATTTCACTCACCAAGAATAATCTCCGGCGCGCGATAATGCCGCGTGGAGACGACGGTTGAATGGTATTCTTCTTCAAAGATGGCCGAACCAAAATCTATAAGACGTATATCTGTTGAAGAGACTATCCTTTTCGTCCGTGGTGGTGCATTGCGCTGACAAGTAGGCAACGTTATCGCCACATATGGGGCACGGAGTCTTTTGTCAGGATCTTACCTTGCCAGGTACAGGTACGTCAACTAGTCTGTAATCATTGCGCACGAGTAATATATTCTCCGGTTTAAGATCCGTATGAATCAAGTGAAGGTCATGCAAGACTGAATGCGTTACATGAGTATGACACATGAAAAGGAAATAAGTGGAGACTCCTTACAAGCTACGCTCCCAAGCAATTGCCTGGCAAACGACTGTATATGGTTCCGGGGAAATGGCACGAATTCGTTTTCCTTCAGAAAATCGTACACACACATGCCGAGTAACTCGGACACAAGACATATATGATTGCGGTGGTCGAACCACTGCAAGAGATGAATACATTTGCTGAAATGTACATTTAGAATGAGTCAACTGGTAAAAGGTGCATTTCCAACACGCACTGGATGTTTGATGGATCTCGTTCCTTCAGCTTCTGAAGCACGCGAATTTCGATCTTGCTGGCATCGCGATATTTCGGGATAGCGCGGATAATCTTGATCGCTACACGGTGCTGGTTATGGATGTCGACGGCTTCTACAACTTTTCCAAAGGTTCCCTGACCCAACAAACGAACGGTCCGATCTGTAAGATAGACACGAGTTGATCGGATGAACGAGATGATCGCGGTAAAGGAGGTGAACGTACATCGATTATAAATAATGTCATCTGGGACAATAATATAATGGCCCTCCTTATCGTCACAAGGAATGTTGCCATTGGAAGTCTGTGATAAGGGGAAAGACGTGAGTATGAGCGGGAACGACACTAGAAAGAAGGAGATTACGTACGTCAGCCGTGGCAGTCCCGCTGCCGCTGGCCCACGATTTGGTTGACGCCACGGGCTGCTGCTGCAGCGTAGCGGCGGTCTTCTTTGTGAGTATCCCACGGGAGTCATCAGCAGGCTCCCGTTTCCTCTTCTTAGGCGCTGGCGCCACGATCGCTGCGGAGGAAGTGCTCGCTGAAAGCTCGGCAGCCGCACGGGCTCTTGTCCTAATAGGCGCGGAGTAGACCGGAGGTTGATATGATGTTGAAAACACATTTGTATGTGTGGTGGCGGGCGATATTGTTGAAGGTGGAGGTGGAGTGTCTTCAATTACTATGACTTCACGGACTCGGCCTTCTTCGTCGACCTCTTGGACTTCGCTGTAGCTCACTGTATACTGGTGTGCACGCTTTCGCTTGCGAGAAGTAACTGGGGGAGTTGGCATGACGGTGGGATTTGGAATTGCTCTTGAACCGGCGCTGAGAGTGAGAGATTGTGGAAGATATTGAGGCAGCATTGGAGGAAGTTGACGATGCAGAGCGGTCTGCATCATGACTGGTGAAGTTGCAGCCGTGGTGATGGTGGTAAGAAAAGAAAAGGCGACAGCAAGGGAAGGAGATTGAAAGCCAGCGTAGGAGCTGGACGGTTTGACCACTCTGAGAAACGTTAACACAGGATGAAATGGTAGTTGTTGGGGGTTATTTGCCACCTAGAAACCACTTCAAGCCACTCAAATTGACATCACAAGCGCACGGACAGGCTGAGGTAGCAATTGCCAGTCACTTCACCCTTGGGACCAGCCAGGGAAACGGCGCTACCCCCTTTTGGCTCCTTCCAGCTTGTGTCCCCCAAAATATACGTCAGTTTACATCGGTATATTTCACTGATTCCCCGGCATTCTGCGCCTGGCACGAGCCTGCACTAGCTAGCATTCCAGCCTGGAGCTATTTCGGAGTCTCGCCGCATCGTCCTATCTATATACTAGTCACTGATTCGACTGTCTCATGGGCAAATCGATATCCCTTCTTTGTTTTTAGGTCCACGTTTGTCCCGCTTACCGGGCGGCAGCGGTTACTACAATCACTGGAATCAATTGACTCTTCAGAGCGTCATTCTCCCCTCGAGCAGCCGATAGCCAATCGTACGACTCCGACTAGTCCTATCAGATGAAATGCTGCGCCGTAGAAGGGTGCCGAATGCTGAGATGAATGAAGGAAAGCACCACACTATGCCGCATCAGTCCGAGTTCTCTGTCAAAAGTTTGATAGGAGATGCCAGTTTGGGCCTGGTATCTCCCATCAATTTATCCCATACTTTGCTATGATAGGCTAGGAATTAGGGCATATTTCTGAACGTGACCATGTTTTATTTGACAACTAGTCACGCGCACGTGTCACAGAAGCCAGTGTCGCTCGCTGTGGACGACGTCGACTGCGAGAAATCCTTCATTATTACCTGCACAGCTCATCACTGCACTCGGTGACCCGGATGCAATTATGCGGAGTCTTCCTTTTCCTGCAGCTGCCGCCTCCGAGCACGAAGCACCAAGTGAACATGGAACACCGTTCAGCCCTGCTAGCGACATTCCTATCGATCCTGCACTCGCCGGTCCGCTACCCATGGACCCGACTATCATGGGTGACGAACTCGTTCATTTGAATGCTTCGGAACAGGTGAGTTAGCCTTGATGTCCGAATATGTCATACCGCGCAGGCGCCAAACGCGTCGCGTGTTGTAATTAGACTCTCTTGCAAGAGAACAACTCATATACCATGCTCCAATTAGGACCCGTCCGTGCACATTCCAGAAGGTTTCATTCCTCCACATTCCCGGCACTACTCTCAGGAGCCCTCGCAGTATGACCAAGGCCCCCGCGGCGATCCATTTGCACCACAACCTGCCGCATCTTATCTAAATATTCCAGAAGAAGTCGCACCCCCACCTCCGAAACCGCTCAAAAGAAAGCGAAAACCCAGAAGAGAACCAGAGTGTGGGTTTTGTCAGGGAGATGACAAGAAGAACAAGGAAGGTGAACCAGAGGTCATGGTCAATTGCGAAGAATGCGGACGCAGTGGTGCGTGTAGTCGTCCAGCCATCTTGGAATGGTGATTGAAATTACAATTAGGTCATCCTAGCTGCTTGCAACTCGGCGCCATCGCAGACACCGTCCGGTCATACCCCTGGAAGTGCACCGAGTGTAAAATTTGCGAAATTTGTCAAGAAAAAGGCGACGATGTGAGTAAGACTCCACAGTCATCACAAATCACTTGTATTCATTGTGATATAGGAGAGGATCCTATTCTGCGACTTTTGCGATCGAGGTGTGTACCTGCCCCATCCGTATATCAAAAATGACCCACTGAATAAATCAGGGTGGCATATGGATTGTTTGCAGCCTCCATTGGAAGAAGCTCCCCCTGGAACATGGAATTGTCCAATGTGCCCCCCATCACTTTTCCCTTTAGAACCCGAAGCTGGCCAACGTGAAGGTTCCATCGTATCTACCGCAAATTCCGACCTCCAAGGCAGGGATGACGGGCCCGAACTGGACATTGAAAACGACGACAGCGACGGCAGCTTATCCGAGGATTCTTCCGAATCTGACTCTGACTCTGATTCCGATGATACCAGTCCTGTGCAAACACCAACACTCAAGCAACGACCCAAAAAGCGTGTAAAGAAGCCGCCAAAGCGCAGGCCTGAGCAGCCGACCCCACGGCCCCTCAAGCGCATTCGCCTGCGCTCCCCTGCGGCACACCCACTTGTCGTGCGCCTACGAATACCTCCAAAGGGCAAGGGGAAAGAGCGAGAAGACGATCCTGACAGGAATATCTTCGAAGACCTCCTCAGCGCCGCCGATAGGGACATGTCAAAGACAGGGATCGCAGAATTTGATAGGACACGATTTGAAAAAAGCTGCCTGCTCGCTGAGGTTTGCTCACCATGCACGAGTGTTCATGCACATGGACTGACCCCTCTTACCAGGAAAAACTCGCACCACCACCTCCGTCAGCACCATTACCTGACACCCCTGATACGCCAATAGCAGGCCCCTCGTCTCGTCCCCTACGTTCTCATACTCTTCAACAACTAGCCATACCTTCCTCGATTCTGACACGCTCACCAGTACCTCCTACACCTGGTGCGGTTCCGCATACACCTTCCACTACACCGTTAGGTTTCCCAACATATCCCACTTCATTACGCATCAGAACTATTCGCTTCGGGAAGTACGACATCCACCCGTGGTATGATGCCCCCTTTCCTGAAGAGTTCTCAAATATCCCAGATGGACGACTGTGGTTTTGCGAATTTTGCCTTAAATATATGAGGAGCGGTTTTGCATTTGGTCGACATCGCGTGAGTTAGGTCCATGGCAAAGGAGCTGTAGTAAATACTGACTGCTTGCTAGATGAAATGCAAAGCGCGACATCCACCAGGCGACGAGATTTATCGCGATGGTGTAATGTCCATTTTCGAAGTGGACGGGCGCAAGAACAAGATATACTGCCAGAATCTCTGCCTGCTTTCAAAGATGTTTCTAGATCACAAGTCACTGTTCTACGACGTCGAACCATTCTTGTTCTATGTTCTCACGGAAATTGACGACATCGGGGCGCGTTTTGTGGGGTACTTCAGCAAAGAGAAATGTTCTCCGAAGGACTACAACGTCAGTTGTATTATGGCGTTACCTGTCAGGCAGAGACAAGGATGGGGCAATTTCTTGATTGACTTCAGTGAGCATTCAAAATAGGGTCACAACGGTACTTGGTTGACTCTTGACTCCAGGTTACCTTCTGTCGAAGAAAGAACAGCGTGCAGGCTCGCCCGAGAAACCACTCTCAGGGCTTGGTCAACTAGGGTACAAGAACTATTGGACATTGGCACTCATGCGGTATCTACATACATCGTCGGATAACCCGACTCTTGAAGGTTCGTTTCACATGCTTTATGCACCATCGAGCTTGTTGACCTATGATGAACAGCTATCAGCAAGGGCACATCTATGACCATAGAAGATATTTATCATATGCTCAAAGAGCAAGGCATGATCTCTGTACAAGCTGCCACACCGCCGATGAGACCTACACCGGGGCAAGCCATCAAGTTTCCGCGAGGGCGCAAGAATGGCATTGCGCGCCGTCACCTTCAGCGGCAAAGCACGATAATCACGGAGGACGATGCCGGCAGTAAAGCCAACACTCCCTTCGTGCCCCCTACGCGGTACCAGATCACCTGGGATCCCGAGAAGGTAGAACACTACCTGGAAGGATGGGAGAAGAAAGGGTACATGAAGCTGAAACCTGAACGGTTGAAGTGGACGCCGTTCGTCCTGGCAAGGACGAAAGCTGGTGGGGAGGTGCTCCAAGCAGAGCTTTGGGCAGGCATGGGTGCATTGAGCGGAATTGCGGAAACCCCTACTCCTGTCACTCTTGTCGATAATCAGACGCCGGCCCCTGGGACTGCAGAGCTCTCCATTAACGTGTCTGAGGTACCCCCTGCCGACATGCGCGACTCCTCAGACTCTCCCGCCGCGCGCCTATTTGATGACCTCATCCTCGACAACCCTGAGACTCCTGTACTCAAGAAACAGTTGCGAAGTCGCTTGAAAGGAGAGGCGGGGGCAGTAATACCTCGATCTGTCTTCTCGCGGACGCAGTCGAGTCGTAACTCTATCACACATACTGCTCTCCAACGACATACACGTTCTGAATCGGCTCGTCCTGTCCTGGGTATCGATGATGCGGTCAACGGCGCCACCACGGATGCAAGTCCTAGTATTCCTGCCAAACGCCGACGAGGACGTCCATGCAAAAAGCCGCAAGGTGTTGCATCCTCAGTAATGTCTGAGTCCGGGAGGACGACTACGTCGCCCTCACCCTCAAGACCCCCAACTCGAGTCAAACGCAGGAGGATAGAGACGCCAGAATCGGAGGCTCTTTCTGAGCATCTGGAAGACCATGCGGAGCCGCCCGATTCTCCTGTCCATTCTGACAGCAAACACCCCCCCAATGGACTTCATCAGAAAGAGAACGCTTCCCCTTCTTCATGTATTCCATCATCGTCTGGTTCTATTAATAATGGCGCCTATTCTCTTCATCCAGAGACAATCTCATCAATGTCGGAACTAGATACACGATCTTCATTGGCTGAGTCGCAACCATCGGAGAACGAAATTAAATCGGAGGACGCGGATACGCCCCTCACCGGCATAACCAGTCGGCACAGCGTACCAAGCGACGATACCTTGGTTGTAGCAGAGTTTGCAAACGGAGTACTAGTCCATAAGGATTCTGGGGACTCTAGTATCATCAGGGCTACACACTCACCCATATCTCACACTACCGAGAGGGAGAGTGCTGGTCAAAACCCCGGTGGTTCTGTGGCCAACGACCTTGATCAGTACTCTGATATGGATGCTGAGGGTGAGCCGGACGATGAGGTTGGATGAAGAGCTACATACGTGAATTCTGGCCACTACCTCATCATCATCAGTATTTTACTACTACATTGTTTCTACTACTTTCTTTACTGTATTTTCGAATCCTTGAGTTGAATATATTCCAAGGGTTGAACTGGATCTACCAACCTGAGCGAACCGGCACAAGGCGATTTATTATGTAACCGGTTGTTTGGCGGCGACTTTAGAACCAAACAGCCCGCCTTTCGCAAGCGAGCCACAGCAACACGAGCGGTTCACCCCGGTTCATCGTGTGGTTCACAGCTTGGCCTAATGGAAACTCACAAGTGAGTGCGATCTCGTAACCTCCGCACTTCTCTTTCGCTTGGCTGCGGTCCCCTGTTTGCAAGATGTCAGCGCTGATGCTTGTATTTTCGCAGCGACACAAGTATGGCCTTTGGACACCTTCAGAGGGACCCGAACTTGCAGACTAATGTTAGCAATGTCTCGGTATGCTTCCTGCTTCGAAGAAGTCCGGATCCACTGACTGTGTCCGACTATCATGCAGAGTCTGAATCAAGCGCTGGGTTCACATCTAACCCCTACCATCAGTGCGCGCCCTGCATTCCATGACGGCGGGGGATATAGGCTTTCTGATTCCCCGCCAACCATTCTGGATCCAAATGGTGCCCCACGAGCCGGCCAGGCGATAGCTAGTTCTTCCATATCTCCCGTCCATGAGTTCTCAGCCAGCGAAAATCCAGCTGCGAGCGGACCCAAGCGCAAGCAGTCCGAGGGTATGGCAGCCAACAGTAGTTCACAACCGGGAAAAAGACGGAGAGAGGCGGACGACCCTTTTGATGTTGATGCCGTGCACGGTTCCAAACATTGGACTGACGATGAGAAGACGAAATTATTTGATTGGCTGATGGGTCCGACGGAAGATGAACACTGGAACTCGCTTCGAGCTACGAAAAACTCGTGCCTTCGCGAGGTGTGCACGTTAAATTATGTGCAATAATCTCTTACTCATTTGGTGATAGTGTGCCCTCGAGGTGTTCGGGGGCAAGAAGACTTATCAGGCGCTGAAAGGCTGCTATGAGCGAAACTTCAGTTTGTTTAAACAGATCTATGCATTCGAAAGCTTTCATGCGCAGTTGGGGAATGCTCCTGTCAGCTTTACAACTGAAGGGGATAGGTTGCGAGAATATGAACGACGATTACATATTGCTCGTAAAGGCGGCTGTGACGTCGGCAACGTGGGTGCCAAGACGATTGACCACTGGCATCGATCGGGCTGGTATAATTTATTCTTCAGAAGGTGAGCTATGTTACCTGTCGCTAACTTATGAGTTGACTTAAGAAGTCGTGACTAGATGGAACGGCGATCCCGCTACCACTCGACCCACAAACCGTACTAACAACTCAGGTGTAACCAATTCCCATGGCGTCGAAGATGACGATGACGATCCGGTGGAAGTTCCAGACCCAACTCCAATTCTTCAGCCTCATATTCAACCTCAGAGCACATCATCTCATCCCCACGCTCAAATCCAGCAACCGCAAGCTCGATCACAGTCCCACACTCCTGCCTTCAATTTTGCAGCACCTGCCCCTGTCACAAACAAAACTAACGCCTATGATCTTCCGTTGCAGGCAGCAGGGTCAAATACGCCTAATCGAACTGTCGTCTCCAACATACCATCGTCACCCGCTGACCAGTCCGTCATGAATTTTACTTTACCGCAAAACATGATGGCTGCATGCTTGCAACTTCTGGAATGCCTGAAGAGACGGGAGGAAAGGGAGGAGAGAGACAGCGTTGCTCGGAGAGATGTCGAGCGTGTTCGACTGGAACGAGAAGCTGCCGAATGGGAGCACAAGAAGGAGACAGCCAATGTCAAGCACAGAGCCCAACTTGCGACCGAGGTATTGGCCAATCCGGTGGTGGATGGCACTGTACGTCAAGCTGCTGCTGATTATCTCAAAAGGCTCTTTGCTTCGGACTGATGGACTCTCTGACGTCACGAATACTCTGACAGATGATCAAACAAGTTGGCCGAAACATATTGTGGATCGAAGTATCATTAAGCGGTTCGCTATCTATTACTTGCTGTATAACAGACACACGGACTTGAGACTTGTTACTTCTATAGCTCATCGTTTACGAGGACTTCCGAACCGGGGTCCAATGTCCTGTTGAGACCCACCAGATGCCAGCGTGAGTGAAGTAGCAAGTTCACCAGAGATCACTCCGACTTTGCGAACAGTTTTTGCAGCGCAGCGATCTCTGACTCGAACTCGAGATCAGTTCCCAAGTGTTCGGTACGTTCGTCGCGCTGTATGTCAAACGCTCGTTATTACATTTCGTTGACGCGGCGTACTTGGAAGTATGCATCCTACGAAAAGTAAATCAGTGCAGGAATTACTTCTAATCCTGATCGACTAGTATTATGTTCAGTCCATTCCTCGCCAACTTCGCATGGTGGATTGAACCCGAACCCTCGCAATT